>JAGIQG010000005.1:40700889-40957219 GCA_024679065.1 Sphyrna mokarran
AATGGCCAGAGATATTGGGAAAAGATATTGACTATCTAGCTGATCTGTGCCCCTCATTACTTTATAGACTCTACAAGATCACCCCTCAGCCTTCTACGCTCCAGAGGAAAAAGCTCCAGTCTATCCAGCCTCTCCTTATAACTCAACCTATCAAATCCTGGTAGCAACCTAGTAAACCTTTTCTGCACTCTTTCTAGTTTAATAATATCCTTTCTATTATAGGGTGACCAGAATTGCACACAGTATTTCAAGTGTGGCCTTACCAATGTCTTGTACAACTTGAACAAGACATTCCAACTCCTGTATTCTGACCACTAAAACCAAGCATGCCGAATGCCTTCTTCACCATTTCTGTCCATGTGTGACTCCACTTCACCCCTAGACCTCTTTGCTTTGTAACTTTCTCCAACACTCTACCATTAACTGAGTATGTCCTGCCCTGGTTCATTCTACCAAAATGTATCACCTTGCAATTGTCTAAATTAAAATCCATCTGCCATTCATCAGCCCACTGGCCCAATTGATCAAGATCCTGTTACAATTGGCGATAACTTTCTTCACTGTCCACTATGCTACCAATGGACCCCAGAAGGGTAGGGGGTTTTAGTTCAATTGGGCAGCATGGTCAGTGCAGACTTGGAGGGCCAAAGGGCCTGTTCCTGTGCTGTAGTTTTCTTTGTTGTTTGTTATTTAGATACGGGGCCCAAAATTGCAATTGATAGTCTAAATGCGGTCTCATCAGAGCCTTATTAAGCTTTAGCAGTACATCCCTGCTTTTCCCACTCGAAATGAATATTAACATTGCATTTGCTTTCCTAACTATCAAGTCAATTTGCAAGTTAACCTTTAGAGATTTGTGAAATAGGATTCCCAAGTCCCTTTGCGCTTCTGATTTCTAAAGTCTGTCCCCATTTAGAAAATGGTCTATTCCTCTAGTCTTCCTACCAAAGTGCATAATCTTACACTTCTCCACATTGTATTCCATTGGTCACTTCATTTCCGATTCTCCTAACCTGTCCAAGTCCTTCTGCAGCCTCTGTCTATCCTCAATATTACTTGTCCTTCAACTTATCTTCGTATTATTCGCAAACTTAACCACAATGCCCTCAGTTCCTTTATCTGAATCATTCATGCATAGAGTGAAAAGTTGTAGTCTCAACATTGACTTTGGCAGAACTCCACTAGTCACTGGCTACCATCCTGTAAAGGACTGTTTTATTCTCACTCTCTGCCTTCTGCCAGTCAGCCCATCTTCTATCCATGCTATTACTTTGCCTCTAACAGCATGGGTTCTTGTCTTATTCAGCAGCCTCCTGTGTGGCACTTTGTCAAAATCTGGAAATCTAAGTAGATAACATCCACTGGCTTTCCTTTATTTAGTCTGCTTATTAACTTCTCAAAGAACTCTAACTGCTTCAGCCTTATCTTGTACACTGATGTGCTGGAATCCTCCATCATTGATGATGGGAACAATTGTGGAGTCTCCATCACCATTCAGGGCTGGATGTTGCAGGGCTGCAGAGCTTGGATATGATCTGTTGGTTGTGGAATTGCTTAGCTCTGAGTATTACTTGCTACTAATGTTTTTTGGCATGGGAGTCACCCTGTTTTGTAGTTTCATTAAGTTGACCCCTCATTTTAGATATGCCTATTGCTGCTCCTGCCATGACCTCTATGTTGAACCAGGGTTGATTACCTGGTTTAGTGGTAATGGTAAAGTGGGGGATATGTTGGGTTATAAGGTTACAGATTCTGGAGGAGTACAATTCTGTTGCTAATGGCTGACAGCACCTCATGGGTGCCCAGTTTTGAGTTGCTTGATCTGTTGTTCAAAATCAATCTCATTAGTACCACTCATTAGGCTTTCCTCAGTGTGAAGATGGAACTTTGTCTCCATAAGGGCTGTGTGGTGATCACTCTTACCGATACGTCATTGACTGATGTATCTGCAGCAGGTGAAGATGAGATCAAGACGTTTTTCCCTCTTGTTGGTTCCCTCACCACCTGCTGCAGACCCAGTTTAGCAGCTATGTCCCTTAGGGTCCAGCCTGTGGTGGTGCAACTGAGACAGTATCTTAGTCAGCAAGATCAGCCTGTTCAGATACCTGTCAAATGGTTTGTAACTATTTATTCTGGCTAAAAGCTATGATAAAAACTAAGATATTTGATCTTTTCTATATGTATCTTAACTTCAAATTTAACAGCTTTTTTATGTCAGTTCAGTCAGTTGCAGCATTCCTATCTCCATGCCAGTCTATAAGCAGCAGTATTAGGAACTAGATATACTAAGCACAATCTCCCACTTAAATCTGTCTCTAGGTAGTCTTATCTTCAAATAAAGAACCCACATTATTCTTTCAGGAATCCTTATCATATGATTGGTACTTTTGCGGTTAAAGGATGAATGCACAGATGAGGTCAGTTTTTGACTCAAATTGCCCTAGAGAACATGTTACTGAGCTGCTTTCTTGAGCTGTTGTATATTAATCTGGTGTAGGTACATTCATTGAGAAAATTTTCCAGCTACATAGAAGGAACAGAGATACATTTGGAAGTCAGGATAGTGTGGTTTGGAGGGAACCTGTAGGTGACAGCATTCCCATGCCTCTGCTTCCTTTGTCCTTCTAGGTGGTGTAGGTCCTGGCTTTGGAAGGTGCAGATGAAGCGTTCTTGATGAGTTGTTTAAGTCCATCTTGTAGATGATACCTGTACATAATGCTGATCCTGTGGCTTGGTAGTGGAGGGAGTGAATGTTAAAGGTGGTAGATAAGGTGCCAATCAAGCATGCCACTTCTAGAATGTTGCTGGATCATTCAGGCAAGTGGAAAGCATTTTATTATACTCCTGACTTAGGCATAGGACAGGCTTTGTGGATAAATGTTAGGAAATCAGAAGCTGAATTAGTTAATGATAACCTCCAGGATATTGATGGTATATAATAGTTCATTAGGTATATACCTCCTTTGCTGGAGCATCTTCTTTCCAATATGAATTTTATCAGATTGTTGATTTCAAGACTGTCTCTTTAATTTTGGGTAAAATGGAGAAATAAGGGCGGGCTCATTTGATCTGTTCTGAATTATACTTGACAACATGTTTGGAAGACTCAGTTATAGATAGGTCTGTGGATTGGTAGATGTGATTGGCGCAACTCATGGGCCGAAGGGCCTGTTTGTGCTGTATTGTTCTATGTTCTATGTTATTAAAGCTTAAAGGAGACTCAGGTTGTTTTACTAGAAGAAAGGTACAAGATGTTCACACATGGATAATTGGAGAGCATTTGTGATGATTGTGGGTAGACGTGCCTTACAGGGAGATGGCTGAAACGTCAGATTTTATAAATTGTTAACAGGTTATTTAAAATATCTTTTAAATTCCAAGAATTTAGAATTGAATTGAGAGTCTAAAAGATAATTAACATTGATACCTGGATACAAAGCCTCTGAGATTCATGTTGCCCTGGAGATGGTCTTTATGAGACCAAAATTCTTTAGCAAGACAGTGTTAGAACAAAGAGCAAAGATCAGCTGACAGAGTTTTGTAACATATCACTGAACATGACAAGAGCAGATCAATCTGCAAGAATCACAGAGAGAGGGAGGGAGAAATATAGCTGCATGTTCATGGTTTGGACTGAAGGGACAAGTTCATGAGAAGTAAACAAGCTTGGAAGATTCATTTAGCTTTGGACTGGTTACTTTTACTTTGTTTAGTTTAGTAAATGTCTTAAAACTTGAAATCTTACCTTGTGTCCCTTCCAGTCAGTCAGTAGAAATTCAAAAATATTTTAAAACCTTAACGTTCCTTGTGGAGATCTGGAGAATCTCACTTAGGTTTGGAACCATATTCTGAACATAACAGCTGTGAGTCACTGTACGTAATGTATTAAAACAACAATTTTATTGAATGTTGAATAATTATTATAATAATAACGAATTGACAATTATAATTGATAATACAAAAAAGAGAAAAATAGATGCAAGGAAAGGAAGATAACTTTATTGAAAGGCGAAAACACTTTATACACATCTGAAGACAAAAAAAGCAGATTTTTCTAAAGCACAAATAACCCCAAATTGGTCTGTCTCATGACAGCTCTCCACATTGCTATTACACTACCATCCCATTAATATATATGTTAGTAAGTTGCTGAGTAACCTTACAGGTGGGTATTACAATGTGACAAGGTGTGTAACAGTTAGCATTGTGTCGCACAGTACCAGTGTCCTGGGATCAATTCTGATCTCGGGTGCCTGTCTGTGTGAAGTTTGCACATTCTCCCTGAGCATTTGTGAGTTTCTGATTTCCTCCCCCAGTTCAAAGATGTGCAGTTAGGCAGATTGGCCAGGTTGAATTGTCTCTTACTGTCTAAAGATGTTTAGGTTAGGTGGATTGGCCATGGTAAATGCACAGGATTATAGGGATGGGGCAGAGGGGTGAGCCTTAGCAGGATCCTCTTTTGGAGGGTTGGTGCAGAATCAGTGGGCCAAATGGCCTCTTTCTGCAGTGTAGCAATTCTATGGTACAGTCAGTCACACCATTTCCGGCCCCTTTATGACTAGAACATAGAACATAGAACCCTACAGCGCAGAAACAGGCACTTCGGCCCATCAAGTACGCACCAACCACAGTCCCACCCAGGCCCTGTCCCCATACCTCTACACATTTACCCACTTATCCTTCTAACCTACACATCCCAGGACACTAAGGGGCAATTTTAGCTTGGTCAACCAACCTAACCCGCATATCTTTGGACTGTGGGAGGAAACTGGAGCACCTAGAGGAAACCCACGCAGACATGAGGAGAATATGCAAACTCCGCACCGACAGTGATCTGAGCTATTCCAGTATGGCTACAGAAATGAATCCTCAAACCAGAGTCCCTTTAAGACAAATTTTTAGTTCCATCCAGACTTTTAATGACTGATACTGTGCTTTCCCAAAACAGTTCTTATCAATTCTTCTGATGGACACTGCAAGGCCATGGAAACTGTGCAGTATCCAAGTTGTTTATGCATCTTTTGATCGTGTTTTCCCATCTGCTGTCCTTCAAGTGTTATGTCCATCAATCAAGCTTCATTTTCTGATAGTTTATACGAAGTGACTGCCCCTTATCAATGTCTACGAAGCAAGATTAAATGCAAAGTGACTTTAAATATTCACTATCGGCTTGAAATCAAGAGCTAAGCAGAAATAAAATGCAAAAAAAAAATTGCAAGAACTAGTGGTTGTAGGCCTCAGACCTACAGCTGCCCCCCCTTTAAAATACAAATTACAACAGTACAATCATAATGACCAATGTTTTGTAATTTATTCTGTTGGAATGATCCTTTTCTTACATCCCATTGAGGTTTCATTACTCGTAAAGGTTGTCTTTCCATTTACTTGTCAGTAATTAAAGTTTTATTTTTTAAAGTTTTATTTATTTATTAGTCACAAATAGACTTAAATTAACATTACAATGAAGTTACAGTGAAATTCCCATAGTCACCACACTCTGGTGCCTGTTCGCGTAGACTGAGGGAGAATTTACTATGGCCAGTTCACCTAAACTGCACATCTTTCAGACTGTGGGAGGAAACCGGAGTATCCTGAGAAAACCCACTCAGATAGGCAGAGATCTTGCGAACTCCACACAGACATTGACCAAAGATGGGAATTGAGTCTGGGTCCCTGGCAGCAGTGCTAACTACTGTGCCATCATGCCACCCCTTACATGGGATTGCTGGAATAGGGCCTGGATGAAATGCTCTGTCTGGGAACTGGTACAGGCTTGATGGGCCAAGTGGCCTCCTTCTGCACTGTAGGGATTCTACAGCACCATGAACTGGTATCAGTGATGTTTAATATGATGGAAAAGGGATGTAATTAATGACAGTACCATAGTATTTAAAACTGATAAATAGTTTGGATTTTAACTCTTCAGATCTTCTATCTCTAACTCCAAAGGAGAAATTTTAAATATTGTAAGCAAAGGGAATATTAACCAGGATTCTTAGGTATATGACCAAATATGGAGCATCAGGCTGATAACATAAGATTGATGTGGGACATTGGTACACTTTATTTGCATGTTGCTATATACAGCAATTAATTAGTAAAAACACAATGGTCGGGATTTGAACAAAGCCTAATGCATATGATATAATTACAATCCATGGATGACTATTCATATTCATGCCCGAATTCCATCAATCCTCCTATCGTATGGTAATTTTGATGATTTCAGTTTTCTTACGAACATACTAGTTACATTGCTGCAAACAGAAATACACTTTTGGGGATTTAGCGGGGCTCTCTCTCTCAATTCTTTCAGTTGTGCTGGCAGCTGTGGAACATCACAACCGAATTTTCCCACAAACTCTTGTAATCGTTCTATCTTTCTCTCTCCGACAGCAAATATTCATCAATTCTCCACCACCAATCTGGGAGGTGTTCCTGGGGTAAAACAAAAGGTTGTTTCAGGAACCGGGCCTGGATTTTTGTATCCATAATTGTATTCTTTTTCCGTAGTGGTAACACAGAATTCCCCCGTCCTCTAAAAATGCAGCTTGTGTTGCCTTCAGATCAATTCTAACAGCTTCCGTTGTGCAATTTACTTGTGTGTGATTGAACCCACACATTACTTTCGGATGGCTTTGTGTCTCGTACAGGCACACCATCACTTCTCTCCATGTGTTACACCATTCCAGTCAAGTTCCTAATACATAACCCCCAAATGTGCTGCATATGAATATATGTATTGTGAGATTGTATATGACTACCATCCCACATCAATCCTATTGTATCTACCTGATATATTGGCAATGTCCCATAATTTGGTCTTCTATCTAAGAATCCTAGTTAATATTCCCTTTGATTACAGTATTTTTAATTTCTCCTTTGGAATTAGAAATGGAAGACCTGGAGAGTTTAAATCCAAACTATTTATTAGTTTTAAATACGGTGATAACATCGTTAGCTAAAAATTTGTTTTGATTTATTATTGTCAGATGTATTAGCATACAGTGAAAAGTATTATTTCTTGCATGCTATATAGACAAAGCATATTGTTCATAGAGAAGGAAAGCAGAGAGTACAGAATTTGGTGTTATAGTCATACCTAGGATGTAGAGAAAGATCAACTCAGTGTGAGGTAGGTACATTCAGAAGTCTCACGGCAGCAGGGACGAAGCTGTTCTTGAGTCATATGTGACCTCAGATTTTTGTACCCTTTTTCTGACAGAAGAAGATGGAAGAGAGAATGTCCGGGGTGCATGAGATCCTTAATTATGCTGACTGTTTTGCTGAGGCAGCTGGAAATGTAGACAGAGTTAATGGATGAGAGACTCATTTGCATAATGAATTGAGCTACATTCACGATTTTTTGTGGTTTCTTATGGTCTTGGGCAGAGCAGGAACATAAGAAACATAAGAACATAAGAACTAGGAGCAGGAGTAGGCCATCTGGCCCTTCGAGTCTGCTCTACAATTCAATAAGATCATGGCTGATCTTTTTGTGGATTCAGCTCCACTTACTCACCCGCTCACCATAACCCTTAATTCCTTTACTGTTCAAAAATTTATCTATTCTTGTCTTAAAAACATTTAATGAGTAACTTGACCTGTTTCACTGGCAGGGAATTCTACAGATTCACAGCCCTTTGTGTGAAAAAGTTTCTCCTCAACTCAGTTCTAAATCTGTTTCCTCTTATTTTGAGGCTGTGCCCCCTAGTTCTAGTTTCATCTGACAGTGGAAACAAGTTTACTGCTTCTACCTTATCTATTCCCTTCATAATCTTATATGTTTCTATAAAATCTCCCCCCATTCTTCTGAATTCCAATCAATATATGCCCCAGTCTACTCAGTCTCTCCTCATAAGCCAACCTCTCAACTCCAGAATCAATTAGTGAATCTCCTCTGCATCCCCTCCAATGCCAATATGTCCTTTCCCAAGTAAAGAGACCAAAAGTGTACACAGTACTCTAGTTGTGGCCTCATCAGCACCGTATATAGCTGCAACATAATCTTGCTGTTTTTAAACTCCATCCCTCCAGCAATGAAGGACAAAATACCATTTGCTTTCTCAATTACCTGCTGCACCTGCAGGCCAACTCCTTGAGATTCTTGCACAAGGACACCCCGGCCCCTGTGCACAGCAGCATGCTGCAGTTTTTTACCATTCAAATAATAGTTATTCTTACCAAATTGAATGACCTCACGTTTCTCAACATTGTACTCCATCTGCTAGAGCATTGCCTGCTCACTTAGATGATCAATATCTCTTTGCAGACTTTCAGCATCCTCTGTACACTTTGCTCTTCCACCCATCTTAGTGTCATCTGTGAATTTTGACACACTACACTTGGTCCCCAACTCCAAATCATCTATGTAAATTGTAAACAATTGCAGTCCCAACACTGATCCCTGACGCACACCAGTAGTCACTGAGCGCCAACCAGAAAAACATCCATTTATTCCAAATCTTTGCTGGTGTTTCCATTTTTTCTGTCACATTAACATTACTGATACCATGATGCACATCTTGATATCATAAAATCCTTGCAGTGGAGAAGGAGGCCATTTGGCCCACTGAGCCTGTGCCAAATCCCAGACAGAGCATCTTACCCAGGTCCTATTCCCGTAACTCCACGAAATTACCCCACTAATCCCCCTATCTATACCACCTTGGGTCACCAAGGAGTAATTTAGCATGGCCAATCCACCTAACCTTACACATCTTTGGACACTAGGGGGCAATTCAGCACGGCCAATTAACAAAACTCGCATATCTTTAGAGTGTGGGAGGAAAACAGAGTACCCAGAAGAAACACATATAGACATGAGGAGAATGTGCAAACTCCACATGGAGAGTCACCCATGGCCGGAATTCAACCCAGGTCCCTGGTGGTGTGAGGCAACGTTGTTAACGTACACTATTTACCCAGCAATATTAACACTACACCATTCTGTTGAATCAGCTTGCACAGGACATTGTCCTCTCACATTGGGATTTTCATCTCATAAGTCTCCCTGCTTTCCCCCTCAGCAAAGCAATGTCACATTGGTGAAGTTTAAAAATAACACAGAACAAGGCACTGTCATGTGCTCCGGTTTTTAACAAAGGAAATATCCTCAATCTTTTCAAACTGGTGATACATCTTAAATGTTTGAATTAAAGAATTCTCTTCAGTTTTGTTTTGAAACTTTAGGTCAAATTCCAATTATTTCCAAACCTCTTAACGCTTTGTAAGACATTTCTCACCCAAGATTAATCCAACGTAGTATTTGTTGTTTCAAAATTCCAATTTACACTATGAACATTACATTCGCCCCTTTTTTACATGTGAGAATTTGTATCTGGATTAAACTTCCAACATGTTGCTCAACATCTTATCATGTTGTGATTTTTGGCCAGAAATCACAACTTGAACTTTATAACTTTAAACATTCAGCTTATTTAATTAAATTTTCCTTTTCATTCATCCATCACACAATCCTCATTGTGATTTCGAAGTGCTGATGTTCCAATGCAAAATTAGATTCCAGGAAAGAAAACATGTTCACATTCACACTCACACAACACCATTCTTACAGATATTTATATTAACAATTTAAAACGCAAGTCCAAACAACAAAATAGCACACACTTAAAAAAAAAAGTGGATTTAAACATATCAGTGGATTTGATTTTTTTCTTCATATAAAACAATTATTCAAAGCTAAAGAAATTGATAAATTTGCTTAATATCATAATTGCAAAACATATTCTAAATGAAACTTCAAGCAGCAGAGCTGGATCAGGCATGTTGGGGATGGAAGATATCCTTCAGCTTTTCACTGAGGGAACAATTGCATTGACAAAAGCTTACTATCTCTCTGTCCTTGAATATCATTGCATACCACCTATCCCTCCACCTTTCTCTTTCTCTGTCTCCTGAACAAAAGAAGGCATTGGTAATTTAAAATAGTCATTTAAATTACATGCAGAACCAGACGATAGATTACTAATAACAACGCAAGGTTTTCCATTTCTTTATTATCTTTTCCAGTAAATTGGGAGGTGGCTCTAGTTGAGAATAAACATTCATAAACTGATTGGGCCAGATGACCTGTTAGTGTACTGAGTCATTCTGTGAGGTTTCATCTAGCTCTTTGCAAAATCAGCTGACAAAATGATAAGACCAATAATTCGAAAGTTAATAACATTGAAGAATTACAAAGGTCTTGAAATAGCAATGTTATGGCACAGTTTGTGCCATCTGTTGACTCAGGAACATTCAGTTCATGTCCTTGCTGCAGGCATATTAGGGGCGGCATGGTAGCACAATGGTTAGCACTGCTGCTTCATAGCTCTAGGAATCTGGGTTCGATTCCCAGCTTGGGTCACTGTCTGTGTGGAGTCTGCACGTTCTTCTTGTGTCCGTGTGGGTTTCCTCTGGGTGCTTTGGTTTCCTCCCACGGTCCAAAAGATGTGTGGGTTAGGTTGATTGCCATACTAAAAAATGCCCTCAGTGTTCTGAGATGTGTAGGTTAGAGAGATTATTGGGTAAATATGTAGGTATATGGGAATAGGGCCTGGGTGGGATTGTGGTCAATGCAGACTCAACAGGCCGAATGGCCTCTTTTTGTATTGTAGGGTTTCTATGAGTATCTGAGTTGTTGAGGGGTTTGTATAGTTCATAAGAGCTGAATTTGCATCTTCCTTTCCCACATCAGACTCTGTTACAATCCCTCCTCAAAAAACCCAACCCCATGCAAATGATTGTCACATCTCCAAATTTCCTTTCCTCTCCAAAGTCTTTAACCATGTCGTCATCTCCCAAACCTGTGCCCATCTTTTATTTTTGAAAGCCTCTCATCAGATTTCAATCCATTGTACCAAAAAAGCTCTTAACTGAGTCACAATTGGTATCCTAAATGTATGACAAAGGTAAACTTTCTCTCTTCTTCCTTTTTCATCTGTCTGCAGTCTTTGACATGACTAGTCATGCAACTCTACATCCACAGTATCATCCAACTGGGTGTGGCTGCACTTGCTTTGTTTCATTTTTTACCTATTTAATTGTGGTCAGAGAATTATCTGCAATAGCTTGTCTTCCCACACCATTCTGTGACCTCCAGTGTCCCAAAAGATCTATTTTAGATCCCCTGCTATTTCGCATTTAAATACTACTCCTCTGCAACCTATTCAAAAATGGAAGCAGACTCAATATTACTTTCAAAGGGAAAGATTATGCATACTTGTATTGGGTCACTGGCTTAGGTAACTGTCTGTGTGTAATTTGCACATTCTCCCCCTGTTTGTGTGGGTTTCTTCCAGGTGCTCCGGTTTCCTCCCACAGTCCAAAAGATGTGCTAGTTAGGTGCATTGGCCATGCTAAATTCTCCCTCAGTGCATCCAAGCAGGTGCCGGAATACAGCGACTAGGAGATTTTTGCAGTAACTTCGCTGCAGTGTTAATGCAAGCCTATTTGTGACACCAATAAATAAACTTTAACTTAAACTTAAAGGAAGCAGGGCTGCTTCTTGGCTAAGCCAGGGAACACTGGAATTTAAAAATCAGCTGAAGTCAGCTCTACTGAAATCACAAGTCGCCGTATTCCACCATCTATTCCTCATGGACAAATCAAAGACTAATTCATATTTTTTTAGACTTATTTTTGGATTTAATGCTCATTTCTAACCCATGTGAATGTATATGCATGTGCATTTTTATTTGAAGTTTATATATTTGTCACAAGTAAGGCTTGCATTGACACTACAATGAAGTTACTGTGAAATTCCCCTAGTCACCACAGTCTAGTGCCTGTTTGGGTCAATGTACTTAACCAGCACGTTTTCCAAGAATGTGGGAGGAAACTGGAGCACCTGCAGGAAGCCCACGTGGACACAGGGAGAATGTGTAAACTCCACACAGACAATGACCTAATCCAGGAATTGAACCCATGTCCTTGGCAGTATGAAGCAGCAGTGCTAACCATTGTGCTACTGTGCCTTCCATTCTCACATTTAGTACCTAACGAACTCACTGTTTATTTAACTCAGAAAAGCCTCCTTTTAAATTGACTCCTTTTAAAATGGTATATATATTGAACTGAGAGAAGATATGTGCAAAGGAAGGGACCCTTTTTAAATGAATCTTGTTGTGACCATCTAACAGGGGTTAAGTAAAGAAAGGGAGCCAGTTCATGCCCCTTCACTCAGGGTATAGCAATTTGGGGGTATCTTGTCTGGAAGTTAACAAATTGAGGGAAATCTGCCTGGATAACAAATTTAAAGAAGCTTGCCTTGGGACTGGTCCTAGCATAATGAAGACCTGGATTAATTTAAGAGACAATCAAATGCTCTGATAGGAAAGCTTTCTTTTCTGTACAAGTGAGCTAAAGTGGGATTTGAATTAGACTTGTGGACTTGTGTGCCTTAATAGATCTGAAGTGAGATTGAGTGAGAAGCTACTATGATATTAGCACTACAGACCTGTATTATTATATCATTCTGAGTTTAATATATTATGGAAAATTTTCATTTTTAGTTAGGAAGCACATTAGACTAATGAGACCATTTGGCAGTGGTAATTTTTACAACATACCTCATATTGGAATAAGGGACAGAAAACTAATTAAGGAGTAAAACACTGACAAATACTTTAATCATTGCACCATCCACCTTCCTAACTAAAACACATACGAGTGTTCATTAATTGAAGTTTAGATCTGACTATTTAGGAATGCAAGCTTTTTAATCAACTTACCACATCAGTCAATCAAATAATTATACTTTTCTAATCATAGAATCCCTACAGAGTGGAAGAAACCATTCAGCCCATCAAGTCTATACAACGACAATCACTCCCTGGCCCTATCCCTATAGCCCCACTTTTTACCCAACTAATATTTCTGACACCGATGGGCAATTTACCATGACTAATCCACCTAACCTGCACTGCAGGAGGAAACTGGAGCACCCGGAGGAAATCCAGGCAGACACAGGGAGAATGTGCAAACTCTACCCAGACAGTCATCCAAGATCGAAATTGAATCCGAGTCCCTGGTGCTGTGAGACAGCAGTCTACTGTGCCACCCTGCCACCACACACCCCCTCTACTAATTGAAATTGTAGCTCGCACTGTTTTGTATTTAAGTTGTAAGTTGCAAATTTACAAATCATAGAATCATATAGTGCAGAAGAGGCCCTTTGGCCCATTAAGTCTGTAAATGAATATTAGGAATCACTCCAGTCTAATGGAGCTGAGGTGGTGGGAAGACTTTTTGTCTGAGTGCTCTCCAGTTGAAGATATTGTTCAATTGTTGCAGAATCTGCCTGATTTTCACCCTATTGATCTCTAGTGAGTTCTACACGAGTTGAACGATTTACTCCACTAGAATACCGACTGGGTAGAGAAGTTAAAAATACTCCCTCCTTTGACTCCAATGGTCACAAGGAGTTAAAATACCAACATTCATTCTTGAAGTTGGAAATCTGAGGGATGAGATTGTATCAGACTGACAAATTTGGCAGACCTGAAAACTTAGCTAATCTCTGATGGAAAGCACAGCTGAGCACGGTATGTCAGAAGGATAACATGGTTTGTGGATTATACTCACATTGGAAGACATGCAATTGAATGAGGTCATCTTGACTTGACGATTTTGATCATTATGAGAATTAAAGCTCCAATATGGAGTTTATCATACTCACAAATGTATCAACTGAATTTGGATGTCAGTGCTTAAATCTTATACCAGATTTCTGGCAGCTAATCTTATTTGAATTAGTTATAAAGTTGTTGAGGTATACATCATAGAAAAGATTCCTTTGGCCCGTCATGTCTATGCTGGTCAATGACAAACCACCTAACTATTTTAATCCCATTTCTAGCATTTGGTCCATAGCTTTGAATGCATTGCATCACAACTGCGTATCAAAATATTTCCTATGAGGGCCTCTGCGTCCACCACCCTGTCAGATAGTGTGTTCCAGATTACCTCTACTCTTTGGGTGAAAAGGCTTTTCCTCATGTCCTCTCTAAATCTCCTGCTGTTTACATTAAATCTGTGTCCCTCGGTAATTGTTTCCTCCACTAAGAGGGAAAGTTTCTTCCTATCTGTGCCCCCCATAATTTTAAACTTCTCAACCATGTTTCCTCCTCAGTCTCCTCTGCTCCAAGGAAAACAATCCCAATCTATCCAATCTCTCTTCATAATTAAAATTCTCCAGCCCAGGCAACATCCTGGTAAACCTATGCACACTTTCCGGTGCTATCATGTCCCTCCTATAATGTAGATTCCAGAACTGCACACAAAAATCCAGCTGTGGCCTAACCAACGTTTATATGCTTCAGCATCACTTCCTGCTCTTAAACTTCATGCCTTGGGTAATAAAGGATAGTGCATCATATGCCTTCATAGCCACTTTATCCACCTCTCCTGCTATCGTAAGGGACTGGTGTACATGTACTCCAAGGTCCCTTTGATCCTGGAATTTTACAGGATCCTGCTATTCATTGTGTATTCCCTTACCATTTTTATCCTGCTCAAGTATGACCTCACATTAATCTGGATTGAATTTCATTTGCCACTTATCAGCCCATTTGACTAGCCTGTGTATACCCTTCTGTAAACTAAGGCTATCCTCCTCACTATTTACCAATTTTCGTATCATACAAGAATTTATTTTGATTGGGGACAATAATTTTATTTTATTCTTGGAGTTAGGCAAAATTGCATTTATTAATCTTCTCCTGTTTCTGACAAGGTGTTGATAAAGCTGCCTTCAAGAAGCAATTGCTTAACTATCGGTGATAGAGGACATTAAGAGTTAATTATGTATTGTAGAGCTGGAATCTGTGTGGGTCAGACAGAGTAGGAGTAGTTAGTTCATTGTCCTGAAGGTTATTAATGGACTCCTTGAGTTTTCATTAGTCTTGCCAGTTGTCACAATATTATTTTTTGCCAGTTCTCAAATGTGCAAATGTATTGAATTCTATTCTCAATTTGCTCTGGTTCGTTCCACTGGTTGGGCTTACACCCGACGCAAAGGAAAGTGGTTATAATTGTTGGAGATAAGTCAGCTCAGCTCCAAGATATCAAGTCAGGGGTTCGTCAGGATAGAGTTCTCGACCCAAGCTGCTTCATCAATTACCTTCCTTCCATCATAAAGTTAGAAGTGGGGATGTTCACTACTGAATGCACAATGTTCAGCACTATTCACAGCTCCTCAGATACTGAAGCAGTCCTTATCCAACGGCAGCAACACCTGGACAATATCCAGACTTGGGTTGACAAGTGGCAAGTAATATTCATGCCACACAAATGCCAGGCAAAGATCACCTCCAACAAGAGAGAATCTAACTGTCACCCTTTAGCATTCAATGACATTACCACGGCTGAAACCCAAATATCAACATCCTGGGTGTTACCATGTACCAGAAACTCAACTGGACCTGCTGTATCAATACTGTAGCTGCGAGGCCATGTCAGAAGCTAGGCATCCTACATTGAGTAACTGACCTATTAACTTCCCAAAACCTATCCACTATCAACAAGGTGCAAGTCAGGAGTGTGATGGCATACTGCCCTCCTTACCTGTTGACTCCAATTCCAAGAACACTCAAGAAGTTTGCCACCATCCAGGACAAAGCAACTGCTTGATTGGCACCCCATCCACAAACATTCACTTCCTCTATCACCGTCACACAGTAGTAGCTGTGTGTACCAACTACAAGATGCATTGCAGGAACTCACTAAGTCTCCCTTGGCCACACTTGCCATTCCCACAGCCACTACCGTCTCAAAGGACAAGAATAGCAGATAACTGGGAACACATCTGAAGGTTCCCCTTCAAGTCACAGACTATCCAGACTTGGAAATATAATGCTGTTCCCTCACTGCCACTGAGACAAAACCCTGGAACTCCTCCTTTAACAGCACCGTGGGTATACCTACATCACATGGACTGCAGTGGTTCAAAAAGGCAGCTCACCATTACCTTCTGGAGGGCAATTAGAGATGGACAATGAATGCCAGCCAGCCAGAGATGCCCACACAGTCAATCAAAAAAAAACTTAAGAATACAAGAATTTGGATTCTGCTGTGTGTCAGATTCTGGTGTCCTGATCTATGGGATTTAAAGGGTGAGGACTGATACACACAGTTCTTGTAATGCTCAGAATCTGTGCATGACTTGTGCAAAAGATTCATTAAGGCTGATCAAAATTTAAGTTAGGATGAGATCTTATAATGTGCCCAGAAATTTTAAATACTGTTCCCGAAACTCAGTATCACCAGCACCAAATGAGCTGTTTGTTCACGTATTTGCTGTTTCCAGGACTTTGCTGTATAAAAATCTACTGCCATTTTTGTCTTTTAACTTAACAAAAAAGAATTTCTTTAACCCTGAAATACATTGAAATGTCTCAATGACCATATTCTTCTTGATGTCAGTACTTGCTGCTTATCTTCCCTTCATTTTGCATTTGTGCTGTACAGCTACCTTGATATTTTGCTATTTAGCTGCTTTACCACAAAGAAAGTTGAATTAAAGCTGTGTTTTGCTAAGTTTGTCTCTTTCCAGCAACATTTTACACTGTACCGCACTGATGCGTATTCCACTGGGTACCCTCTTTACTTGCATGCTTTGGCAGAGGTAGATGAGGAGGAAGATCAGGGGAGGCATGTCAGATGTGTGCACTCTGTCATTCTGGTAGAGTCCTTATTCCATCAGTGGTGTGTACAGGAGTAGATAATTAGACCTGGACATGTCCAAATATCCCTTGCCGAAGCGGTGATTTCCCAAGGAGGCCGTCACGTAATTGCGTTCATTCCTGCAGCCAGGCCTAGTGAGCTGCTCTGGTACAGGGATAGCAATCAGCAGCTGTCAGCTGCAGTGAACTTTTACACCACTGGGTCATTCTAATCAGCAGCAGGAGATACCTTCCAAATTTCCCAACCTGCAGAGTATGGTTGCCTAATGTGGGTCACAGATGCCTGTGCTACTCAAATGATTGATTAACCCATGAAATATACACAGCACCATTAGAGTCCAGCGGTTTTACAGTCTGGTTGGAATCCCTAAAGTAAAGGGTATTAATGCCTATGACCAGATGATCCCAACCCCTAATTCCAACCCTTGCCCTCCACACATGCCTCTATGAGCAGAGACTAAATCTATGCCATGAATGTACAACCGGTGTATGATCCTAGATACAGAATTATACACATGACCTTGGACAAAGCAGCTCGACTGATTGGCATGCCAACTCATTAAACATTCACTGTGCCCACCACTAATGCACAGCAGTGTGTACTATATCTACTACATTCACTGCACCAACTCACCAAGGCTCTTTCAACAGCAACTTTTAAATCTATTGGGATGAATTTTTCCTTTCAGCCACCATGGGAATTGTAGCAGGTGGCGGGAAGGGGGGGAAGGTGGGCAGCAGGGAAGATCATGAAAAGGTCTGTTGGCTTCGGGCAGGATTTTCCGGTTTTGGGGCAAGGATGACCTGAAAATCCCGCCCATTATCTCTATCATCAAGAAGGACAATGACAGCTCCATATGGGAACACTACTACCTGCAACTTCCCCTCCAAACCATAAACCATCCTGACTTGGAATTCTACCACTGTTCCTTCACAGCTACATATTCAAAATCCTGAACTTTCTTCCTGATATCCCTGCATCAGATGGACTGCAGCGGTTCACCACTCTCTTCGCAAAAACCAAATTTGACATGAAAAAGAAATGTCGTCATTACCAGCAACACCAACGTCCCTTTTAAAATGCCACAAATTTTGGAGTTGTTGTGGTATATTCCAACATAGAAATCATAGAAACTCTACAGTGTAGAGGGAGGTCATTTGGCCCACCGGGTCTGCACCGACAACAATCCCACGCCAGGTCCTATCCCCACAACTCTTTATATTTATCCTGCTAATCCCTCTAACCTACACATCCCAGGACAATAAGGGACAATTTAGCATGACCAATCAATCAAACCTGCACATCTTTGGACTGTAGGAGGAAACTGGAACACCTGGAGGACACCCACGCAGACATGGGGAGAACTAATTATCCTGTTTTTTAACACAGAGGGTGATGGGTGCCTGGAACTCATTGCCATTGATGTAGTGGAAACAGATACAATAGTGACTTTTAAGGAGCATCTTGACAAATATGTGAATAGGGTGGGAATAGAGGGATATGGTCTCTGGAAGAGTAAGGGCAGCATTGTCAGTGCAGGCTTGGAGGATCAAAGGGCCTGTTCTTCGTACTCTAGTTTTCTTTGTTCTGTGTTCTGTTGGATAGCACAATGGTGAGTACTGCTGCCTCACAGTGCCAGCAACTTGTATTTGAATGCCAGCTTGTGTCATTGTGTGGAGTTTGTCTGTTCTCCTCATATCTGCCTGGGTTTCCTTTGGGTGCTCCAGTTTCCTCCCACAGTCCAAGGATATGCGGGTTAAGCGGATTGGCCATGCTAAATTGTCCTTTTTGTGTCGGGGGGCTAGTTAATACACAAGAAACAATAATTTTCACTGTATGTTGATACGTGTGACAATAATAAATCAAATCAAATCAAATAATGTAATGGTACATAAATTCACACAATTGTTCTCTCATGGAGGGACGTAGTGAAATTCCATCACTTACTTCTAAAGAACAGGTTAACAGCTGTGTTCTTGTAAGCATTTGGGAAATAGAACAGGATCTTATGCTCTTTGAGGATAAATGCAAAGTGGACTATTTCCAGATCCCGATCTCACTATGGCTGGCACCATGCACTGGGAGATGACCTGATTGACCAGCTCTTGTCCCATCACCCAGTTAAGGATTCCTGAGGTTGCGAGAGTGATGTGTCTCTGTGGCGACTGTTTCCGGGCTGTCTGTGCTTTGGAAGGACAGTAGGCCCAATATGGCAAATGGCTACAACTGTAGTTTGCTGATTCTTGTGTCTCTGGTAGGGGTGTAAGTGAAAGGTCTTTTGGACCCAAACCACTACAAGCACAAGCCACCTGCCAGAAGTGACCTGGATCTTTCCAGGGTACCTATCCACCAAAGATCTGGTGGGGGGTGTGATAGGGTTTGAGTCTAGGGGATGTGTTCGGATCAGGGTCAGCCAGAGGGAAGTTGGATTTGCTCATGGGGGGAGGGATCAGTAGGTGGAGGGTGTTGGGAATATCTGGGATGTTGATTAGTTGGGCATGGTGTTCCTGAGTGTGGAAGGATAGTGTTGAGTGTGATGGAATGAGCGTGGAGGTGAAAAACTGGCAAAATCGCCTGAAATTAATGATTTAAATCACTTTGTTGAATGGTTCCTAGCCAAGTGCAATTGTCCAGAGGAAGTGAGCACTTCTGGAAAATTGCCACATAAGCTCTTAACTGTTCTTGTCTCTGTTTCTGTCCCTACTCTATTTCATCTCTTCTTGTATTCTTATGCTCTGTCATTGGAATAACCTCCCTAGATCAGATGTTAGGAAGCCAGGAAGCCCCTGGCCATTATGTCACAATTCCACATATTCATACCACTTGTAATTTTTTTTAATGCTGGGCCAACATTTCATACCCACCGCTAATTGCCTTTGAACTGAATGGTTGACTTGGCTATTTCAGAAGATCTTTGAGAGTCAACCACATTACTGTGGACCAGCTGTCACATGCAGGCCAGAGCAGGTAAGAATGGCAGATTTCCTGCCCCAAAACACAACAGTGAACCAGCAACTGGTCATCATTAGACTTTCAATTCCAGATTTTATAAAAATAATGCAAATTTCACTGTCTGTCAGTCTGAAATTCAAACTCAGATCCTCAGAGCATTACCCTGCTTCTCTGGATTACTAGTCAATGCCACTACACTTAGATTTACAAGGATGCTGCCTGGATTGGGAGGCAGGCCTTATGAAGATAGGTTGAGGGAGCTGGGACTCTTCTCACTGGAGAGACGTAGGCTGAGAGGCGACCTGATAGAGGTTTATAAAATGTTGAGAGGAATAGATAGGGTGGACTCTCAGAGACTATTTCCCCGAGCTGAAATGGTCACTACGAGAGGACTCAGATTTAAGGTGCAGGGAAGCAAATACAAAGGAGATGTCAGGGGTAGGTTTTTCACTCAGAGGGTGGTGAGTGAATGGAACCGACTGCCGTCGGAGGTTGTTGAGGCAAACTCACTGGGGCCTTTTAAGAGACTTCTGGATGAGTATATGGAAAAGAATAGGATAGGGGGGTTATAGATAGGTCTGTGGATTGGTAGATGTGATCGGTGCAACTCATGGGCTGAAGGGCCTGTTTGTGCTGTATTGTTCTATGTTCTATGTACACTATCACCTTGTCTTAATGATAAGGAATGAAAGGATGTGGGGATGAACTGCAAAGTGGAGTTAAGATAGATCATCATGATTTTAATGAACGACAGAGCAGGCCTGATAAGTTACATGATTGATTCCTTCTCCTATTCTTATCTTCTGTAATGATTTTCAATTATTGAAGAGAGGAAAACTGACATTGCTTTGAAATAGAGTATCTCAGTTAATGTTTTATTAGTCTGGAGTTTGCTGATATGATTGATTGCAATCTTTAAAAGAAACAAATGCTACAACTCTTAACATTTACATTTAAAGAAATGTGCTATGTTTCAATTAAAATTAAATAATGTGTATTGTGGCACCACTTACTGCATATTTAACTCCTAAGAACTTTATGCTCCATTGTAAGGTCTTTAAGGAAATCTCTTCAGGGTAATCAGGAGTAAAATCAACCAAGCCTTTAATTTTGTTAACCAATTGGTTCTAATAGAAATAAAATGCAACATATTTTAGAGATAACCTTTACGCTAGTATTCAAAACTCAGCACGACCACTGCTGCTGCTTCCGGAGAGATGAATTATCCATCAATATCCTGGTTGTTGTTCTTCTAGTCAGTTTCTGGTCTGTCTTATTAACTGTCTCTGAGCTACCTTTGGAAAGACTGCCCTGTCTCTGCTGTTTCTTCTCTCTGTTTCTATTCTTGTCTCTGTTTCTGTCCCTACTCTATTTCATCTCTACTTTTACTCTCATGCTCTGTTTCTGGTCTGTTTCTGTCTCTGCACAGTCTCTCACTCTGTTTCTGTCCCTGTGCTGTCTCTCATTGTGTTTCTATCTCAGTGCTGTCTCTCACCCTGTTTTTGTCTCAGTGTCGTCTCTCACTCTGTTTCTACCTCAGTGCTGTCTCTCACCCTGTTTCTGTCTCTGCTGTCTCTCACCCTGTTTCTGTCTCAGTGTTGTCTCTCACTCTGTTTCTGTCTCAGTGCTGTCTCTCACCCTGTTTCTGTCTCTGCTGTCTCTCACTCTGTTTCTCTCTCAGTGTTGTCTCTCACTCTGTTTCTGTCTCAGTGTTGTCTCTCACCCTGTTTCTGTCTCAGTGTTGCCTCTCACTCTGTTTCTGTCTCTCACTCTGTTTCTGTCCCTGTGTTGTCTCTCACTCTGTTTCTATCTCAGTGTTGTCTCTCACTCTGTTTCCTTCTCTGCTGTCTCTCACCCTGTTTCTGTCCCTGTGCTGTCTCTCACTCTATTTCTGTCTCTGCTGTCTCTCACCCTGTTTCTGTCCCTGTGCTGTCTCTCATTCTGTTTCCGTCTCTGCTGTCTCTCACTCTGTTTCTGTCCCTGTGCTGTCTCTCACTCTGTTTCTGTCTCAGTGCTGTCTCTCACTCTGTTTCTGTCCCTGTGCTGTCTCTCACTCTATTTCTGTCTCTGCTGTCTCTCAGTGATTGTGTCTGTCTGCTTCTCTCACCCTGTTTCTGTCTGTGCTGTCTCTCACTCTGTTTCTGTCCCTGTGCTGTCTCTCACTCTATTTCTGTCTGTGCTGTCTCTCACTCTATTTCTGTCTGTGCTGTCTCTCACTCTGTTACTGTCTTGTCCTGTTGCTCACTCTGTTTCTGACTCTATCTGTCTCTCATTTTTTGTCTCTACTTTGTCTTTGAATTCTTTTGTGGACATTCTCAGTTTCACTTTAACATGGCTATACCATTCTTGTTGATGCAAACAAGCTGAATGGTATTTCTTCATCCCCATAATTAAACTGACTGATGACACCTGATGATTCTGATGGATTCTCCTGGTCTCATGTGTCGCCTTCAAGACAATCTGCACAATACGTTACCCGTTCACTCAACTTCCCTAGCATATTTCTTGACCAGCTGGTTTAACAGTTCTTGTTACCTAATACTTAACTTTTCTAGCATGTTAATTAACCCCAGGATTCTGGTCAGTCTTTTAGTTTCCTTAAAACTGGTGTTGAAATGTCCAAAAAGAAAGTTTTGCAGGAGTTTGGGTTTCTGCTAATTCTATTGGAAAAGGCTGGGGTTAGTGAAGCGCAAGGGTAGCTTAAGCTACCTGGCTGGGGGAGCACTCCTGCTCTGACTGTTCATAGAGTTCCTAAAGGAGCAGATCATTAATCCTTATGTAGGAAAGTCATCACCTCACTGCTTGGGTCTATTGCTGTGCAGTTAAGAGTTTAAGCATATTCCCACCATTCAGTTAATTCCACATCATGGTGCTGATGACACCACTGGCCCATGATCTTTGACTATTAACTTAGGCCCTCACTTGCCTTTTGTGCCAGGTTTGCCGATTGTCTGATCAGAACTTAAGGGATAGAAGCAAGAGTTGGCCACTCGGTCCCTTAAGCCTGCTTCTCCATTCAATAAAATCATGGATGATCTGATCTTGGCTTTGGCCAGAATGCTTCAGCTATTCAAACCAGCAGGACTTCCCCGGTCCCTTTGGTTGGGCACCACATGGCATGGGTTTTCCGCTAGCTGGGGTGACTTCAACAGGAATTTGCATTGACAGCAGTGGGACCAGAAGATCCCAATGCCTGTGAACGGCATGCTGCCTCCCACCGCTAAGATAAGCTCTGAGCAGTGGCCAAAGAGTCTCACTGCTTAACTTTACTTTCTTGCTTGCTCCCCATAACCCTTGACTCCCTTGTTAATCAAAAAGCTGTCTAATACAATCTTGGAAATACTCTGTGACCTAGCTCCAAAACTCTTGGTGGATGAGAATGTCGAAGACTAATGGCCCACTGAAAGAAGAATTTCTCCTTATCTCCATCCTAAATCAGAGAGCCTTAGGTTTCAACTATGTCTCCTTGTTCCCACTGAAGGAAAACATCCTCTCAGCATCTATCCTGTCAAGTTCTTTAGAGTCTTGCATATTTCATTAAAATCATTCTTCTTAGCTCTAGTGGGTGTAGGGTGATGTGGGATAGTGAAATGATGAATAGAAGGGAAGGTAGTGGGCTGAGCAGGGAGATAAGATGTTTAATATTAACCCATTCTGCATGCCATTCCCAAAGGATGGGTGATTGAGTGATGGGAGTTCCAAATACGGTCTGAAAATAATGCCTAAATGCAAATGAAATATATCATCACATCTGTGCATAATAGGTTCTTAGAACAAAGGTCAGTTAAACAGTTCACGGGAGAGACACTGGCCACTATTTAATGGTCTATCAAGTGCCAGTTTGCAGAAGGGAGAGGCAGGGACGGGGAAGGGGTATGTACTATAAGTCTGTGAATGCTCTCAGACAATTGACAAATACTGAATGTGTCATTTTGAGTTGTGAGGAATAATGACTAAAATGAAATGTCTTGATTCTTTCTTCACTCAGGGGGCAAACCTATTTACATATCTGATGATGTGGTAGAACTTCAGTGCATTTTTACTAATCCATCAAAAAAGTACGACTTTATCTGGAAGTTGGTAGCTACAGACCAGGTGAGTTCACAAGGTTAAGGCAGTCCTTTCACAAGTGCCGTTTTATGACCAGCTTTTGTGCAGTTGTTTTTTAAAACATAAAGAATGCTTGGAACCTACTGTCTCTTGTGAGATATTGTGTTCATCTTATCTGACAACAGAAAAGCCTAGTCAAATCTAAAATCCTCCTTTGATTGCTTTCTGAGTTGCTATGCAGTGTTGCCCTGCCAACTATTGCTATTTGAGTTTGTAAGTCTTCGCTGTAATAAATAAATCTCTAAAAATCCCGGGGGTAGGGAATACAGATGAACTGTGGTACAGGGCATAGAAAAAATGTATCAAAGAGGAAAAAAAATTGCGCATATTCAATTAAAAATTATATATTCAACCTACACAAACACAATAGATTAAACATTGACATTTATTCATGATTGAAGAGTTTATCTGAGTGTTAATAAAACAGACAAAGGGCAGAATTCAATAAGTACAGCCTTAGGTTTCTGTACAATATACTAGAATGCAAGTCTTTACAAGCAAACGATTGGATTTAGGAAGAGTACGAAAAAAAAGCCAATCTTTTTCATGCCTGCTAACTGCTGTATGGTTTTTTTGCAGAATGTGCTTTAAAATACAATTGTATTTTTCTCTGTCGTGAGTGAAGTTTGAGCTTTTTTTGTGTTAATTTGGCAAAGCTGCAATAATTGTTCTTAGCAGCTAGGTTTTCTGACTGAATGAGCAATTGATGTATGTTGATTGTTATGGGATGACCAAAGGACTGATTTTCACTTTCAAAGGTCATTAAACTGCTACAGTGAATTGCTCCCCCAATATAGATTCATTCAAATTCATATTCTGTTCAAAATCTTTCACTTCTTACCATGGTACAGTGCACTTTGGATCCTGTAGGTTTCATCATGGAACATTTCTCCACTCAACTCTTGCATGCATTTAGCCCAGACTAATTCTCTTTCCAATGTGGCTGAACAATGTTGTGACAGCCACTTTGGCCTATGTGCTGAAATATCATTGTGGTGACAGGAGCTGTCAACCTTGCGTGCTGTCTGCAGGGCAAGATAGCTCATAACAAAAGATAAAGAATTGGAGAAGTGCTCCCAATCAGAAGTGAATGAACCCCCTATATAAGGAGAAATTTCTAAACTTTGCATGGTGGTTGATGTTGAAAAACAAGACACATTCTGCCAGCTGTAGGTTGGTGACAATCATCTCCTCATCCATGTTCTTACCCTATTTACTCATTTGAGCTAAAGCCTATACTGAACCATTTTTATCAAGTTACTCCTTGTCCTGAAAACCATAGATTGTTTTTCAAGGTTTACTTGTGACTGCTGCGACTCATTTGTTTCTCCAGGAACTCTTCAGGAGAGGAGAACTGGGGTCTTCCCCATCCAGTCAGGCTGGACATAGCGCCCTTAGACTCCGGGTTCATATTAGGTGATCTGGAGGAAAGTATACTGGATGTGGCCATAAGCCAGCTGAGTGGGCACTCAACTTGCAATTCACTTTGGCAGATGGACCTGGGAATTTAGATCTCATGGTGTCTGTTTTAAAGATGCAAACATTACTGCAGTCACTGTTGACTGTGCTATGCAACTTGCTGCAATAGGTATCTTAGGTGGACCAGCACACTGGCCACATGTGGAGAGCTCTGTAAGATCCTCTCGCAATACTGCGGTCTACAATGGAGCATGTGACATTTCTAGGGATATCTGGAGAAAAGTTTCCCATTCCTGCTGCTTGAAAAGTGATGATTCTCTGTACACATTTGCAGTCAGTGCAGTCAATTAAGGGTAGTTGTGACCTTGATACTGGCAGTGTAGTGGCTGTGGAGAAAGTGCAGTTGCAAGTCATCTTGCAACATGCAGCATTACTCTGTTATAGCCGCTATAGTTAATCCAAGTGTCCAACCACACATAGAGATATGTATGCCCCTATCTTCACCCAAGGTTGTGGGAGCACTGATGCGTAGGCATAAGAGCATCTCCGGTATAACCTGATTTGCCTGCCATCTTTGTACTGGTCCTTTACTTCCTCCAAAAAACACAAGGAATGGCGAACTTAGAGGAAAATTTATTGCTGCTCTTACCAAACTTTGACACTGCCTAATAATTCATATGAATAAAATAGAATACAAAGGAAAAAAATATTTAGAAGTGCATATAAAATGCTAACACAGATCTTCAAATGTGACTAGCTGTGTACAGAAGAACTTTGGTGAGACCACAGCTAGAGTACTGTGTGCAGTTCTGGTTGCCACATTATCAGAAGGATCTGATTGCTCTGGAGAAAAGATTCCCCAGGATATTGTCTGGGATGGAATATTTAAGTTACGCAGAGAGGTTGGATAGGCTTGGGTTGTTTTCACTGGAGCAGAAAAGACTGAGGGGCGACCTGATCGAAGTGTGTGAGATTATGAGAGATGTCGACAGAGTGCATAAGGAGCAGCTGTTCCCCTTAGTTGAACGGTGAGTCACGAAGGAACGTAAGTGAGAGGCAGGAGGTTTTGGGGGGACGTGAGGAACTTTTTTTTTACCCAGAGTGTGGTGTTGGCTGGAATGTGCTGCCTGGGAAGGTGGTAGACGCAGGTAGCCTCACATCCTTTAAAAAATATCTGAATAAGCACTTGGCACATCATAACATTCAGGGCTATGGGCCAAAGGCTGGTAGATGGAATTAGGTGGGAGTTCAGGTATTTCTCGCATGTCGGTGCAGATTCGGTGGGCGATGCTCTGTTCGATTCTATGAATCTCACATGATGCCACAAATTGTGTGCACTTTAGTAACTTTGGCTTCATTTTAATATTATAATTAGAAAGCTGATAGATGCTTTAGACATCAAGGTGGAATCTAATTGTAAAATTACACGTTTCCCTAAAACGGTAGAGAATTTTCATGACCAATTGGGCCTAGCTGTCCACATCTCTTTTGATCCACCCTTTCATTTTTGTAGTGTTTTGTAATGAGGATGGTTGTGATGATTTTTTGCAATTGTTGCTAAAAATAAGAATGAAGAACAAAGAAAATCATAGCACAAGAATGGGCTCTTTGGCCCTCCAAGCCTGTGCCAATTGTAATGCCTGTCTAAATTAAAATCGTATGCACTTATGGAGTCCGTATCCTCCTATTCCCATCCTATTCATGTATTGGTCTAGTTGCCCTTTAAATGCCGCTTTTGTATCTGTTCCCACCACCAACAGTTGTAGGTGCTTCCTTCATAGAATAGATTTTTGACTGGAAAGGCCCATGGGTCCCAGAGGTCTCCATGCTCGGGTGGGTGACGGTTTCTTAGGGTGGGCGACACTGATAGAGCTTTTCACACAGCAAACAGCTTACCGTAAAACTACAGATGAATTGCCCATGATTTCTGTTCATTGATTTAAATCATGATGTGGAACTATCAATTTCTGAGTTAGTCAGGTGGGGCTGAATTTAGTTGTAACCATCTGACCTAAGTGATGCAGTCATAATCTGAAAATGGCAACAGATCATTTACTGTCCTGTTTATTCTCACATTGTGGCACGAGCCATTAGATGGGACAGCAGATGTTTCAGACAATTTTTGAAGAACAAATTTGTGTTGTATGATGTGTATAGGAACCCAATTGCAGTTTATAAGTAAATGCAAAAGCAGCGCGTGCTCATTGTTACTGGCTTTGTGCGGCTGGTGAGCTGTTATTGAGGATGCTTGGAAAATAACTCATGAACCATTTCTACTTCTTACTTCTTGGTGACAGTGATAGCATCAATGCTTCTCCCAGCCTGACCCATGTGACTGAGTCTCCCACCATAAAATGGCTCTGGTCTGACACTAACAATAATGGGCAGGGCCACTCTATCCATCCACCAACCATCAGGCCAAATGTGAAAAGCAGGCTCACTGTGGGCAAGTGCCTGCCAACGGTGCAGGGTGTTGGGAAATTTCACCCAATATGTACTTTGAATGTGTTAAACTCTGGTGTGAAGGGGAATTCATAAAATCATTCCTCATAATCCAGGTGTTAAATGACTATTCAAAATAAATGAAACACCCTAGGCTATTCATGAAAAGAAAAAGAGCAGATATTCATATTAGCAACTGCCTCAAGCGAAAATAAGAAAACTAGAAATCAATTACTGTTACCTAAGAAACCAAACTGCCTCAAGAATTGTGATGCACTGTTCAAGGTAATTACCCCCCGCAACCTTCTACACTTCTAGTGGGCCAAGGTGACAGTGCACTAGTAATCCATTACAGTAAGGTAATTAATATTTATTTGGCATAATTTGATCTGCTGAATTCAACTACACAGATGAAATGGCCCTGTCTGACATTGTGCATTAACCTTGAATGTCTCAAATTTGATAAAACAAATCCACTGGGCATTAGAAACGTTCCTTACATTCAGCTTGCTGGAAGGTTTATAAAGAAATGTACATAATTGAATCAGATGTGGTACGAAGATGATCATTTTTACAATTGTGCTTCTTGAGTTATAGCATCCATACATGACTAAAGTTAGTCTATGCATCAACAATTACTTTTATATCTTCAGACATTTGTCCTTCAATAAAGGAAATAAATTTCATTAGAAAAGGTTCTTCTGGTTTATTTCATCAAATGGTCCAGAACGTTTTGGTTGCTGGTTTACAAAACAAGCTGATTATCCTGTTACAAAGAACATTTTCATGCAAAGTAGGTTTAATGAGATGTACTAAATGATCCTTTCTCTTTTTTGACTATTCTTACACATTTTGCTATGACCAGATGAGGAGGAATGAACAGGCTCACTTCATTCAACCCTGTACTTGCTCATAACAAAAGATTTTTTAATGTTTATTTTCTTTCCCCATAAATGTCTTTACCATTCCAATGTATTTACTTTTTAATAAAGAGCAAAGCAAACCAGGTTTTCTTAAGTCAAGGAAAAAGCAAGTTTATTAGTTACTAAACTCAAGAAAAAAATAAATAAAAGGTATAATGACACACATATTTCAGAGGTAAGAAAAGTTAGAATCCAAAAACAAAAGTTAAAATAATATATGATTAATTCCTTTGCTTGGCTTTACGATGTAGATTGTTGCGTGGTTGTGGTATTTGAAGTTTGCTGGTTCTCTTTGAAATTCTGCAGCAAACCAGGTAACTTTGGTTTGCTGAAGGCATTCTTAGCTTCAGAGAGAGAGAAATTCTTTACTGCTTCCATCAGTAGTTTTTCCAGATGACTTTGATGACTTCTCCCTCTGTCTGATTTGACAAAGTAGTCATGATGTACAGATGCCGGCGTTGGATTGGGGTGGTAAGAACTCAGTAAGAATTTAGCAACACCAATTTATAATCCAACCGATTTATTTGATAGTAAAAAAGCGAGCTTTCGACTCTTGTGTCGAAAGCTCGCTTTCTTACTATCAAATAAATTGGTTGGATTATAAATTGGTGTTGCTAAATTCTTACTGATTTGACAAAACCAATTTGCCAAACTGCTGCCCGTATATTCCAAGATAATAATTTGATTAATATGTCTTGTAGTCATTGTTGCAGAACAAAGTAATCATATTTTTGATCTTTCATCTCAGAAGCATTTGACGCATTTCAAAATAAAAGAAACCAACAAGTTATTTTATTCTCCACTGGGTGTTTTGAGTGTCTGCTGGGTGTACCTGACTGGTTAACAGTTTCCGTTGTCTTGACAAAATGATCATCGATTAAAGCCCACCACTTTGCATGTTTAATGCCTTCCTTGCAGGAGGCCCTTTTTGAAGTTGATCTTGACATTCTCCAGGTGTGA
Organism: Sphyrna mokarran; assembly: GCA_024679065.1. Classification (NCBI taxonomy): domain Eukaryota; kingdom Metazoa; phylum Chordata; class Chondrichthyes; order Carcharhiniformes; family Carcharhinidae; genus Sphyrna; species Sphyrna mokarran. Next base: position 40,730,382 of record JAGIQG010000005.1, read on the forward strand.
AATTCCATGCAGCATGTCAAGGCACTTCTGCAATGCAATCCATCTAGAAACGTCCCAGAAAAGCAGTAATTTACCACATCAAGTGTTAACCATCTTTGTATTGTCTTACTTTTTAAAATAAAGGTCCGCTTTAAACAGTTTAGTATGTTTTTGGTTAGCTGGTGATGTTAGAGGTAGATCTCACACAGACACTGCTTCCTGTCAATGTGGTACCTTTAGTAGTTGTTCAGTGGCATCGTTTAATAGATATGTTGGCGTTGATTTATACCAGTTGATTAGTTAAAGAGTGTGAGATTTAAATACATCTTTCATTCCCTTTGCTATTTGTAAATTGATTCTTGTCTGGCCTTGTGTCAATAAATGATGCAGCCTGTCTTTGGAAAGATTGGAGAAGCACACTCGACTATCTATATAAATAATGTGGTGGGCAGTTCAGATTGCAAAGAAGTCTTACTGTTACATCCTCAGCAATGCTATCATGTCATTAGATATTGGGAAGTATGAACATACAAATTTGCACTGCTTAAGAAACTGACTAACAGCCCTACACCCGAGAGAACAAGACAGACACAAATCTTTGCAAAAAAAAATCAATTCTTAGCAATTTGCATTGTGTCACCACCAACTGGAATGGGTGTATTACAACAGTCTGTGTGTTGCATGAATGTACCCACATGACAACATATGCTGTGCATGTGATTATACTACATTGGAAAACTCATAGACCCGCTTTCCACTGTTTTCACATATAAGCATGAGAAAAAACAAAGCTTTAAACAACAAGACTTCCACTTACATATCCAGTGGGATATGCTCACTCAATCCTACCTCAGACACTGCAATAGGATTGTGCCCATTGCTGACTTGCCCAAGATAATCTAAGCATATGTGCTTTGGCATTCTTCCAATTCAAGCAGCTTGTCTCTTTAGAATTTGTCCTTCCTGAAAGTTAGCGAGAATGCAGATGCAAATAAAAAATTCAACTCACTTTTTGAAAGAGTCTGCTGATAGATATTGCCTGCTTAGAATGTGACAGCTGATAACTATCGGATTCTGGTTGCTGAAGCTTTCACTCTTTTTTTCTCTGAACAGTTTATCGGGAAAAGCTAATAATTTATTATCTACTTCCAAGAGATATTTATTACAATTTGTACAGATCAAGATCTCGTAGTGTCGAGTGGAACATTTTCTGGCCATTGTCTTATAAGAGTTCTCAGCATATGTGTAGCACAGATGCAGAGTAAGATTTCTTGAAAGCTCCATTAATGTACTTTAACTACTTACATCAAAAAGCCAGACCTACCGTACCATAGTGACATTTCCAATCTCCACACTGTTCAATGTTAGGGCTGACTTGAATTGCAGAATTTGGTGTGGATCAATTTATCCTGCGCTGTGGACTCGGTCTTATTTGGGACTTGATGAAAATTGGTGCATTGCCCTGATAACATGAATTGCATTTCCATATTTATTAACAATGAAAAAATCCACAGCTTCGTCCTCATTATCTATAAGCCACTGTTAGGTAATATTGCCCTATAAATTCTGCGTTGCACTAGAACAAAGTGAATGATGTGTCTGGAATACAGAATACAGAGATCACTCAAAATTGGCAGCTGGGTAGGCAATGGCCTAGTGGTATTATCACTAGACTATTAATCCAGAACTCAGCTAATGTTCTAGGCACACCTGGGCCTGACTTTTCACTGCAGAACACAACCTCACCAACTCCAGCAGCCTCACCGCAATATTATGCTCTAACCAGTGTTGATTAGCATAAAGTAAAACTTTCGACCCTCGCTCAGGAGGAAGTCCCATCTTGGACTGCTGCCAGTAAATCAGATTGGTGGTCAGCTATTCAGTCCCTCCAGGCACAGTGCTGCGGTGGCTGAGTGAGGCACTGCAGGAAGCTCTCTGGCACCAAGGGGTAACTTTTCCGGTCCTGCACATCATGGAAATCATCATGGGTGGGAAAGAAAATTTGGCAGACCATTTAAAGGTCCGTTGACCTCAAGCGGAAATTTCCAGACACAGGGCAAGCGTGACCAGAAATTCCTTCCCTATGTCCCAGAAACTAGAGGGTAAGGTAAGTGGCAGGGATCCCAAGGTAGAGGGGTAAGGAACACTTGGTAGTTCGATTGAGATTGGCATTTTGGGAATAGATTGGGTGATGGGGAATAGGGTGGTTGGGAGTTCATCAGGCCTGCAGGAGTGAGCACCCCTATTCCCAGTCAGCTGGGGGTAGATGGGAACAACCCTGCCACCCTCACTTACTGCTTGAGATTTAACTATCTTTATTTACCCATTTCCCAACCCCACCGAGCTCTCAAATTGAGGTTGGGTGGGAAAGCGCCCTTAAGTGACCATTAAGTGACTACTTTAGAGCCCTAACTGGGGCAAGGATGGGGAGGGGGGGGAATTCCCATCCACAGCATAAAATCACTACCTGGTGGAGGTGGACTTGAACACTGAGGCAATCCCTTCCATCCAATTTCATGTTCTATCTTTTCTGTCTTGGGGCCTGTTGGGGAAGGACCTGCTCATCTTGTGGGATGGGGAACATAAAATTCTGGCCCTGTAAAAGCAAGCATGGTTCATTTTATGCCAAACTTAGTAGCATGGCAGAGAATAGGCATTAGTCCCCGGCCTGGAATATGCAAAGGGCCTACTTAATACCCTGTCTTAGAGTCACCCTAACACTTCAACCCAGGAAAAATCAGATCACACTCAGACGTTGATCCCTTCATCTTCTACTTCTTGCACAGAAGCTGGGCAACAGAAATGATTACTCCCCTATCGTCTGTAAATTCTGGTTAGCAATACGTAAAATGAATTTATTTTGTGAGCTTTGGTAAGTGTTAACTTGTGAAAATATGTCAGTTAATGCCGCTAGAACTATAAAAGCTTCTCGTAATCCTGGTGAAATGATGTTGGGAATGGTTAGCTGTCAGGATAAAACAAGCAAAGATTGCACTGAGCTGATTGCCTGCAACTATCCGGCGCTATCTAAAAATTAATTGACAGGGAACCCACACAAAGCGCAAAGTTTAATCCGTATCAAAGCCTTGGAGCTGCTGGACGTGCAAGAGCATGAAGTTGACTCAATGATGTAGCCCTGTTTCGTAACCCAGGTATTCTCTCCAAAGAACAGTCTGTAACAACCGGACATGACCTGGAAATTAAAGCTTAAGCAAGTGGCAAGGGCCTGGTTGGGATTGTTGTCGGTGCAGGCTCAGTGGGCTAAATGGTCTTCTTCTGCACTGGAGGGATTCTATGATTCAAGGTAAGATAGCTCAAAAGTGCTAATCACAGGTCAAATGTATAAGACTGCACCACAAAATGCTGTCTATTAATTGCCAGATTTCCTGCTCCTCCATGACGAATAATCACACAATCCAACAGCTTCTCAAACGGACTTCAAGCATATCTATATTTCTACACAGTATGTATTCAACGTACAATCAATATCACATCCTTCAAGGGTTTTACACACTAAATTATTGTAACACACTGTAGCTGTGCAACATAGCCAATTGCTAACCTGCAGATTGATCCATAGGCTGGGCACATAGCTCCACCGCATATTTGGTCCTTCAACTTACATCTGAAGGGCGCTTTCTGCTTTTACAGCATTATACACAGAGTGCATTGTACTTATATCTCTCCTGCTGGGAAGCTTGCCTGCAATGAGTGCCTATCAGAAAACTTTACACAGCATGCATCTAAATTATTAATGTAGGCTTTTGACAAACAAGATATTGTGCTGGTAGCAAAACATTTGAAAATTACTTGTATAGACCCAAACTGAATAAACCATTAGCCTTTATCTCTCTCAACATAAAGGCTATCAAAGCATTTACAGCAGAGAAATAGCAGGTATCCTCCCTAACCTTGAACCTGATATTATTCTGCCTATGTTTTGTCCCTCTTTCTTGCCCATTGTCACAAATGACAAACAAATGAAGTTCCTTTCCGAGTACATGAGGAAGCAAGCATCCGAAAGTTTGTTGTTAACACTTGGCGGTTCAACTGAAAGGCAATTGACGTCCTGAGGATAGATTGGGTGGTGGGGGAATAGGGAGGTTGGGAGTTCATCAGGAGTGGGCACCCCTACTCCAGTCAGCTGGGGGTTGATGGGGACAACTCCGCCACCCTCACTTACTGCCTGAGATCCAATTATCTTTATTTACCCATTTCCCACTGAGCTCTCAAATTGAGGTTGGATGGGAAAACGCCCTTAAGTGACCATTAAGTGGCTGCTTTAGGGCCCAAATTGGAGCAAGGATGGGGGGGGGTGAATTCCCATCCACATATAGGGGAGAAATTATTTCTGTTGCCCAGCTTCTGTGCAAGAAATAGGAGATGAGGGGATCAATGTCTGAGCGTGATCTGATTTTCCCTGAGTCCAAAGTGCTAGGGACCCTAAGACAGGTATTAGATAGGCTACTTGCTTATTTCAGACTAGGGTTTAATGCCTATTCTCTGCCATGCTATCAAGTTTGGCATAAAATGGACCATGCTTGCTTTTATGTCAGAATTTTATGTTTCCCATCCTACTGGCTCAGCAGGTCCTACCCCAGCAGGTCCTGAAGCGGAGGAGATAGAACGTGAAATTGGATGGAAGGGATTGCCTCTGCATTCAAGTCCACCTCCATCATTCTAATCTTTTTGACCTGGGCGAAACAGCTCGTCAGCAATGGCTAGAGCAAAGCAGCACCACATAGCATATCCCTCTCATTCATCTTTACACGCATCAATACAGCTGTACATATGTCAACAGAGGCCATCAGTAAGCTTGTGAAGGTGACACTATTTGAGTGCACAAGTAGAAAGGAGGAGGTGGTGGTGGAATTGGTAAAGCAGAAATGTAAAAGCAAATGGCTGCACTGGTTCTGTCTGCAAGCCCTGCACTTGATGAAAGGGTGGGGAGTTTCCCACTAATCCAGAAGGTTTTGTGAGCCTGTCAAGCTGATGTCTCCTTGCCACAGGCAAAATGATGAACATGCTACTGCATGCAAACAGAAACTTCTATTATTTGCATGATACACTCCCAGTCAACCCACTGATTTAGCATATGTCATTAGTAATGCTTTGCATGAGTGGTAACGTTCTTCTAAAACAGAAGATGCAGAGATAAATTCTCACTCAGCCAGCTCCAGCAAGTAAGGATTGAAGCTCTGCCCCGAATACTGCAATGATGTGTGGATGGCCATCTGATGGATGACTTGGTGATAAAATGTCTAGCACTGTTGTCTTATAGCGATAGAGATCTGGGTTTGATTCCAGCAAAAATATATGATTCTCCCTGCATCTGAGTGGTTTTCCTCCCACACTCCAAAGATATGCGGGTTGATTGATCATGCTAAATTATTTCTTAGCATCCCAAGATGTGTAGGTTGGAAGGACTTGTAGGGTAAATACGTGGGTTTATGGGGATAGGGCCTAGCTGGAATTATTGACAGAAAGTGGGTACAGGCTTGACAGTCCAACTGGCCTCCTCCTGTCCTGTAGGGATTCTATGATATGAACTATGTTTCTACAGTGTAGGGCTAACCACATTATTGGATGGTATGCAACTGGTTATGACCATGGAAGAAAAGTATCTGTCATGGCCCATCAAATAAGTTAATCAGCTTGTGAATCTTTCCATTATTTCAGTATTCTTCAAGGGAATAACGTGAAATTATGAAAACAATGACACCCAATAATGACTTGTAGTGCGGTTGGTTAATTTAGTTGGCTAGATTACGGATCAGATTAACCTGTTTTAGAATATAGAACATAGAACACTACAGCACAAACAGGCCCTTTGGCCCACAAGTTGTGCCGATCATATCCATACCTACCTATAATCATACCACACCAGGCCTATCTATAACTTTCAATCCATTAAATCCCATTAAATTTTTGAGATTTAATGGGTTTTGGCTGAGGTTATATCAGGACTGTTTCCTTGCCCTACTTATAGTAAAAACAAGTGTAACACTTTGCTGTAATTCAGCAGACAACCGCCAAGGAGTTGCCTTCGAGAAAGGAACTGAAGAAGTGACTTCGAAGGATCCAATGGCATCCACAAATAACAACAGATTGACTGTCACGCCAAGGGAATGATAATTCCCTCCTGCTGATTTCTGGTCAATTATACAGCTGTGTAACTGTATAACACTGTGAAATTTGATTTGATTTATTATTATTACATGTGTTAACATACTGTGAAAAGTATTGTTTCTGGCGCACTGTACAATGTTCATAGAGAAGGAAATGAGAGAGTGAAGAATGTAGGGTGCAAATGCAGATAGATCCCTTCCAAAATATTCAGGCAAGGTAGCAGAGGTAAGTAAATTACGAGATGAGTTTGCCATTTTTCCGTCCTTGTGAAGAGATTTCCTTTTCAAATTGTGGAATATTATTGGAACTCCCAAAGGAATTCCCATCCTGAGCAGTTAGCTTGCTGCCATTGATCTATAAATCAGTCTGTTTTAGGAAAACAAGCGATGAATCAAAGCTTTGTAATACAAAACATCTCTGGTAATATAGCAACAGGAAGTAATGTACCAAATGAGGATGCAGGTCAACTAATGTAAAGAAGTAAAATTTCAATCAAAAGTGAAAATCCAATACTCTTCTAAGAAATCAACTCTGAACATTCCCTAGCCTGAACATTCCCTAACCTGAACATTCTCCTACACAAAAGGGCCCTCTACCACTCACCCAGAAGTAGGTACACTTCATCACACTCAATCTACTAACCTGCAGGTCAAGGCTATGTTCCAATTTAGCTCAAGAAGTTGGAATTCACGATGCAGGGAATCTCCCAAAACTGCAGAGCTGCCCCTGTGTGCTGCCCATCTGTCTTGTAAAGGAGTAATTGCTTCACTAGGTAGGCTGAAAAATTCTGCAGCAATCCTTGCCATTTTCCAATGTATTTTTGCCGGATTTTATTTTGCTAGATTCTGCCAGATTACACTGGGAATCTGATAGAATCTCTGTAGATACTTACAGCCACCAAGGTTGATGTACCTTTTAAGATGCCTAAACAGTGCAACCCCCAATTGAGAAGAAGAGAAATTGCATTTAGACTGACCTGCAAGACCCAAAATTGATGCATTGTGATGTTCCTTTTGGATACAGCATATTAAAATAATTTATTAATTTTCTCTCTGTGTTCATAGAAGCTCAATTGCATTTTAATAATGAATATTTCCTCCCCAGTTATTGGAATTTCCTTTGAATAGAGATGGTGACAAGTAGATGAAGAGTTTTTTACTTTGTGCATAGTTTTATACATTAATTTCACCATATTTCAGATATATGCGTGAACCATAGAAACCCTACAGTGCAGAAAGGGGCCACCTGGCCCATTGAGTTTGCATTGCCTCTCCAAAAGAGCATTCCACCTGGGCTTTCCCTCCTGCTCTATTGCTGTAATCTTGTGCAATCCATCTAACCTGCACATCTTTTGACACTAAGAGGTGATCCAGCTAACTTGCACGTATTTAGACATGGATGGGCATTTCTGCATTGCCAAATTTCCTAACATGCAAATTTTTGGACTAACCAATGATTGTATATTTTTAAAAAATCAATTTTGAAGTAGTTGATATTTAATGTCTTTACTCTTTGGAAAAGCCAAACATATCAACACTTCCCTTGGGCAGCAGACAGAAATTAGAGATGGAAAATTTACTATGGGTTGTACACCATGACTAGTTTTCTTTTCCAACTAAATTGGGCAGCGGTGGTGGAGTTGTGTAGCAGATAGCTAATTTGCTACTTGTTTGGTTTTTCAGCTGTTTTGGCATAACATATTTGTTTCAATGAGCCATCTTTTGCAGGGAACCAGATCTTGTTAATATAGCCTCACAAATAGTTAGAAGAACATCATAGGGCAATTTTTACCATCAAATTTGGGTGCCTTCTTCAATAAGTAGGCAATTACCCAAAGCTTATGGTTCCAAGTAAATGTAGGATCACATATGCTCTTAGGATAATTCAGATTACAGGATATGTATATAGGTAAGATGCAAGACCAACAGCCTGAAAAGATGTCAATGTAAGTTGTGAAATGGAGTTCAACACATATAGCTTTGGGGAAAAATGATAATGAAATTGCCATGGTGACACAATGGTGCAATGATTAACAATGCTGCCTTACAGTGCCAGGGACTCAAGCTCAATTCCTGGCTTGGTTCACTGTCTGTGCGGAGTTTGCACAGTCTCCCCATTTGGGGTTTCCTCCAGATGCTCTGGTTTCCACCCGCAGTACGAAAGATGTGCTGGTTAGGTACATTGGCCATGCTAAATTCTCCCTCAGTGAACAGGTGCTGGAGATAGCAACTAGAGGATTTTCACAGTTACTTCATTGCAGTGTGACTGTAAACCTATTTGTGACACTAATCTAATAACTTTAAACTTCTAAGGTTTCTATAAAAAGCTACCTAATGTTGTTTTGGAAAGGTATTTAGTTATTACCACCTTGACTTGTCTGATTCTTACAGGCCTACACTCAGTTGTTAGGGAAGCCAACCAACTTTTACAGATACCATACAAAACATTCTTTCTGATTGTATCACAATTTGACATGGCTCCTGCTCTATCCAAGACTGCAAGGAAATACAAAAGATCATGAATGTAGCCCAATCCATCACGCAAACCAACATTCCATCCATTGACTCTGTCTACACTTCCCGCCTCAGCAAAGCAGTCAGCATAATTAAGGACCCCATGCACCCAGACTTTCTCTCTTCTACCTTCTTCCATCGGGTAAAAGGTACAAAAGTTTGAGGTCATGTATCAACTGACTCAAGAACAATTTCTTTCCTGCTGCTGTCAGACTTTTGAATGAATTTACCTTGCAAAAAGTTGGTCTTTCTCTACATCGCAGCTATGACTGTACAATATGTTCTGCATTCATAGAACATAGAACATAGAACATTACAGCACAGAACAGGCCCTTCGGCCTTCGATGTTGCGCCGACCAATATAAAAAGCAATGCCCCTCCAAACTAAACCATTCCCTTCTCTTCCATATACTTATCAACTAACCTCTTAAACGCCACCAAACTTGGCGCATCTACAACTGCTGCAGGCAGGGCATTCCACTCCCGAACGACCCTTTGGGTAAAGAACCTACCTCTGATATCCGTCCTATAACTATCACCCCTTAATTTAAAGCTGTGTCCCCTCGTGCTAGCTTTTTCCATCCTAGGAAAAAGGAAAATTCCCTCGTTTCCTTCTCTATAAATGGTGTGTTTTGTCTGTATAGCACGCAAGAAGCAATACTTTTCACTGTATGTAAATACATGTGACAATAGTAAGTCAAATCAAATCAAATCAAACTATGATGTGAATAAATGTAGCTTTATCTGTGATAGTTGGATTGAGTTGTTAGTGTATCTCAATGTTTCTTTTACACTTATGACAACCATGGTGAATGTTCTCTTTGGGTGATGGCAGGATACCACCTAAGAATGTTTAAAAATACATCGTTTTTTTGGGTATGTTTATGCCGGATGTCAGAGTTTATATGTACATCCATGTGATGTTCCTGTAGTGAAGCCATTCAGTTATGAAAGCTGAGTTCCAACCTCCAATTTTAATCAACCCACTCATAGGAATGGGTAGGGTGGCTAGGTAAATTGGTAACTGAATGATGTACTCATCATGATCGGTGCAGGCTTGGAGGGCCAAAGGACTTGTTCCTCTGCTGTACTATTCTTTGTTCTTTGACTCACTCCCAACCCATGGTCATTAACAACGTATCTTTTAGAGATGGCCATGATGTTAGTTAGAGAAAGGCCGAATGAAAATCAGATACATTCAACAGAATAATGGCTTTGACGCCTTTGGACAATTGAACAGTTAAAGCAATTGAGTGTACTTTTTCAGACAGGTTCTTTTCAAAGGTTTCTGTGCCAACTTTTGGAGGATGAGGAGAACCTAGAGAAGGGGAGGAGAGAAAAGCAAATGAAAGAATGTGGAATCCAAATGCTGGTCAACGCTAAGGTGCTCCAAAGCCACTTTGCGAGTAGATGCTTTGTTAAAAGATGCTGATATTCTGCTGGGGGCATTCTCCAGCTCTGCTTCTTGTCCTTCTTCAATCAAATCTGCATAATTCCTCCTACATTGCTGAGAAATGGTGCATGGAAGCAAACCCATAGAATCCTTGCTATCCCACCCAACCCCATACCCACCCTCATCCTCTACAAGTTAATCAGCTAATATTCTGGGGAGCCTGTTTCAAAGCCCATCACGGCAGATGGTGGAATCTGAATTCAGTTGGAAAAATCTAGAATTAAGAATCTACTGATGAAACCATTGTTGATTGTTGGAAAAATCCGTCTGGTTCATTCATGTCCTTTAGAAACCTGTTGTCCTAACCTGATCTAGCCTACGTGTGACTCCAGAACCATAGCAATGTGGCTGACTCTTAACTGCCCTCAGGCAACTAAGATTGGACAATAGTGTTAGTCAGCCAGTGATGCCCATATTCCATGAATGAATGAATAACAAAAATCTGTGTATGGTTTCTAAGCTGAAACCAATGAAATATTTAAATCCGAGTATCAGAGATAAAGCCCTATTTATTCACATCATGGCTGTCTGACAAATGAGTGTAAGCCTGTAAGAATCAAACGAGTCAGAGTAGATGGGGGCTGCTGAATCCATTTCCTGAACAATATTGAATGGATTTTTATAGAAACCTCCCAGCTTCATTGTCATTCTCCCCCTATATACTATATTTGTTGAATTTAAATTTTATTCCATAACTCTCATTGCCACTTTTTCAATTTGCTCATGTAAATCAATGTGAGATAAGTGTAGATAGAAAGGAAATGGGACAGGAGAAATCTAAGTATTCCCTATGGAATCTAGAGGAGTTGACAGGTTGTCAGTCCACACAAGGAAGGTCCAAAACAGTAAAATGAATTACTTTTTAGGCATTTTCTGGCCGTGCTGCCTCTCCCAGTTAGGTGCACCCAGTAGAAAAAGCCACAAAAATCTCCCCATTCAGGCCCACGGTTCGAACAGCAACTAAATGTTATCATTGACACATCTCATAAAATCATAGAATCATGGAATCCCTACAGCCCAAGAAGGAGGTCATTAGGCCCATTGAGCTTGAACTGACATCAATCCCATCCTATCCCATCCTTGTAAACGCACAATTTTATTCTGCTAGTCCCCCTGACACTAAGGAGCAATTCAGCATGGCCAACCAACCTAACCCGCACATCTTTGGGCTGTGGGAAGAAACAAGAACATCCAGAGGAAACGCACATAGTCACGGGAGAACATGCAAACTCCACACAGTTACCTGAGACCTGAATTGAACCCAGGTCCCTGGTGCTATGAGGCGGCTGTGCATCTGTCCATGTGCGCAGTAAAATTGGAACTGGAGTGTTTTCAGCAGCTCGCTCTCTTGCCTGCCCAGGAGAAGGTTAGAATCATAGTCTGTAGGATCTGTGCAGTCTCAGGAAATAGGTAGTTTTATGTAATCTATATTTGTATTTATGGCCTTTAGAAATAGGATGTAGTTTTAAGTCAGTATAATTTTATGTTTCTGTATAAGAAAGGATTAAAATTTTGTTAGATTTGTGTTACTCAAAGGCAGTGCATTTTGATTTCACTTCAAACATGGCTATTGTGATTAAAGGGTTTACAATATGTAAACAAACAAAGTTTAAAAGAAAAGCTAGGCTATTGCTTAGCACAGTAAGAAGTCTGCAACATCAGTTTTAAATCCAACCAATTTATTTGATAGTAAACTCACAAGCTTTTGGCTTTATAGCCTTTGTCAGGTGAATGAGGTGTTCTGGTCTCCAAAAGCACACATATCAGCACAGACAGTTTACAGATTACTGATTAGAATGCAAATCTTTACACTTAACCTGCTGGTTAGGTTAGAGATTCGCATTCTAATCAGTAATCTGTAAACTGATTTAGGTCCAAGCATGGAGAAGCCTGGTAAAAGACCTTGCAGGTATGAGCTATTGGTGATCATTGTCAAGATGCAAACAGCATAATTGTTTGTAACAAGAAGGAAAGCTGCTTCCTTGACCTACCCTAAGCTGTTGGCGAGGACCATAGATTGTGAGAAGCTGTCAAGAGGTCAGTGTGTTGCAGGCTTTGAAGCGTCATAGAAAAACGTGCAGCACATGAACATACAGGAACAGGCCACCCTGCCCTCCTCAAGCCGCCTGCTTCACCATTCAATAAGATCAATGCTGATCAGATGGTTACCTCAATTCACAATAACGAGTTACACAATAACCTGAATCTTACTTTGCTGTCCTGTTGAAGTTATTTAATTCATCAAATTGGAATCCAGGACTACGAGGTTCATGCTTCATGCACCCGCTGCATCCAATATTTGCTGTATTGCTGCTGGATCTATTCTGACACCTTGGTGCCAATCCTGGGGTAGAGAACCCGTCTTTCTTCCCTGCAGCAACAGTCTTGGACATGTTATAGTGAAACAGTAGGTGGAAGGCTCTGTCGAGTAACATTAGTTATGCATTGCTTGCTCTGCATTCCAACAGAAAAAAGTCAATATCGATGCTGGGGTAAATTGACACTTTCCTCTTTAAAAGTTTCATTCACCATCTCAATATTGGAGATGCTTGGCAGAAATCTAACCGCTCGCTCTCCCCAATTGTTGTGGGGCTATCATGTGCAACCTGCGCAATGAAATGTAAATAAGGCTCAGTCTTCAAAATGGCCCATGTCTTCCAGCTAGAGGAGAGGGCTATCAGAATGACTGTACACCAGTCTGAGGGAAATTCTACCCCACATGGTCAAAGAGACCAAAGGAGGTAGAAACAGTCATGGGCATCATCATTGTCTGGTGTCCCCAGCTTGTATACTTTGGAAGGTGTCTTGCAATGTTGATCTCTCTCAATGCTGCCTCTGAATTGTGTGTTGTGCAGTGCAAATCAATAGAGAGGAGTTTTCCTGGTGCCTCACAGTCTGCATAAACTGTGACATTATTATCCTTTCTTTGATGAAATTTCTCTGTTGGTTGTCCAGTTTTTGCATTACTAAGTGTCCTGAAATAAACTTCAAAATGCATTAACCATTAAATATTTAACATAATTATCTTGGCAATGTATGCAGTTTCCTTTCATTCTCTGTGAAGATCAGTAGAATTACAAAACATTGAGGCTTCGATTTTTAGTCCATTGGGTGTATGTACTCATTGGGCACAAAACAGGATTCAGGCACAGTCAGCACTGGAATGTGATTTCGCAGATGTGGGAAATGCTCAGTGCTGCTGTGGGGATGGGAGAATGGGGGACAGGGAATGGGCTTGAAGAAAGTGGAGGGTTTGATGGCACGTTGGCACAGATGTTACCACGCTGCCTCACAGTGCCAGGGATCTGGGTTTAGGGTGACTGTGGAGTTTGCAAGTTCTCCCTATGCTTATGTGGATTTCCTCTGGTTTCCTCCTACATCCAAAGATATGCAGGTTACATGGATTGGCCATGCTAAATTGCCCCTTATATTTGGGGAGTGGTGGGTGGGGAGCTGGAGGGTAGGGGCGAGGAGGCTAGTAAGGGTAAATGTTGGGTGTTATAGGAATAGGGCCTGAGTGGGATTGTTGTTAGTGCGGACTCGATGGGCCAAATGGCCTCCTTTTGCAATGTAGGGATGCTATGATTCCATGACCTCTAATGTGCTCTCTCCCTCAAGGGACAACTGCTGTGAAGCGTTCTCATACAGCTGCAAACCGGTAAAAAGTAAATTGTAATGCAAAAACTATGCAAAGACTGTCTAGGCAGCACAGTCAAATACCAAACCTCATTCCCCAGATACCTTTATTAATTTTATTTCAGTCCAGATAGTTCACTTTACCCTGGATCAATGTTGGTAAGTCCTCTGGCTATAATGACTTGCATCCCAGGATCCTGAAGGAAGTAGCTATAGAGATAGTGAATGCATTGGTTGTAATTTTCCAAAAATCATTGGATCCTGGAGAAGTTCAGGAAGATTGGAAAACTGCCAATGGGACACCCCCTATTCAAAAAGAAAGGGAGGCAAAAAGCAAGTAACTTTAGCCACTTAGCCTAACATTGATTGTTGGAAAAATGTTGGCATCAATTATTGAGGAAGTTATAGCAGCGCATTTAGAAAATCAGAATCTAATCAAGCAGAGCCAGCATGGCTTCATGAAAGAGAAATCGTGTCTGACTAATTTATTAGAGTTTGCTGAGGAAATGTCAACCAGAGTGGGTAGAGGGGAACCAGTGGATGTGTTTGTTGTATTTGGACTTCTAGAAGACAAAATACATCACAAAAGGGTAAGTTATAAAATCATGGCATTGAAAGTAGTATTTTGTCATGGATAGAGAATTGACTAATGGGCAAGAGATAATGAGTAGGGATAAGGGATTCTTTTTCAGGTTGGTAAGCAGTGGGGTTCCACAAGAATCAGAGCTGGGGTATCTCAACTGTTTACAGTATATATTAATGACTTGGGAGAAGGAAGCAAATGCACTGTAGCCAAATTTGCAGATGACACAAAATAAGTAGAAAGGCAAGTTATGCAAGGGATACAAATTGTTTACAAAGCGATATTGATAGCTTAAGTAAATGGCAAAAATTTGACAAATGGAGTATAATGTGAGAAAATGTGCAATTGTTCATTTTGGAATGGAGAACCAAAGAGTTCAGCGCTATTTTAATAGAGAAAACCTGCAGAAATCTACAACACAAAGCGACTTGGGGGTACTTGTGCATGAAACACAGAAAGCCAGCACACAGATACAGCAGGTAATCAGGAAGACTGATCGAATGTTAGCCCTTATTTCAAGGAAGTTGGAATATTAGAGTAAGAAAATGCTGCTACAAATGTATAAGGCACTGGTGAGACCGTATCTGGAATACTGTGAGCAATTTTGGTTCCATTATAAAGTTTTAAGTTTTATTTATTAGTGTCAGAATTAGGCTTTAATTCAGAATTAGCATTATGATGCTATTGAATGGTGGAGCGGGCTCAAGGGGCTGAATGGCTTTCTGTTCCTATTTCTTGTGGTCTTATGAAGCTGAAGTATGGTTGGCCCGCCAACCTTAAGAGCAGATAGGCCACATGAACTTGCTTTCAAATGGCCCCTTGATGGAATAAGTTGCCTGCTTAATCATCGGCAGGCAAACTTCTAATTCCTATGCCTGCTCATTGGCCAAAACATTGCACGAGTGCACACTGGAGTCAGGATATGTTCTACCACACAATTTCATGTGCTTCTGGTTGGCTGCGTGCCTGTCTGAGTAAAGTTGTGGAAAGAACAGGAAGGATGACAATAAATACGAATTTGCCCTAACTGGGGCAGTATGGAGTCAGGAAGGTGTGTTGGAGAACAAAAACAGAAAATGCTAGAAAGCCTCAGCAAGTCTGACAGAATCTGTGCAGACAGAACAGAGAAAATGTCTTGAGTCTGGCTGACTCTGATGTTGAAACATTGGCTCTTTTCTCTCCGCATAAATGTAGTCAGACCTTTGGGATTCTAGCATTTTCTGGATTTTAGATTCCAGCATCTGCACTCATTTGCATTTATCTCAGGGCATTGAGAAGTTATGTACAGTGATTAGTATGCCTCACATTGGTTTCCAGCCATTAACATTCATAGCATAGTGGTATAGCACAGTAGGAGGCCATTTGGCTCATTATGCTTGTCGCAACTGTTAGAGAGCTGACCATTTGGTCTTACTCCTTTACTCCTTCCCCCAGTGTTCTATATTTTTTTACTTTTCTTGTCATATGATGGATAAAATGAGTGGCATAGTGACATAATGGCTAGCACTGCTGCCTCACAGTACCAGTTTCGATTCTGACCTTGGGTGCCTGTGTGAAATTTGCATCTTCTTCCCGTATCTGCACGGGTTTCCTCCGGATACTTTAGTTTCCTCCCACAGTCCAAAGATGTGCAGGTCAGATGGATTGGCCAAGGTAAATGTGTTAGGTTACGAGGATAAAAGCAGAAGGGAGGGCCTGGGAGGGATGCCACCTTCTGCACTGATTCTCTGATTCCACAAAGTAATGCCTAAAAAATCTGAGAATCAAACTGGCTATGTTGACCACACCCCAATTCGCTATCAAGTTATAATGTATCAATATTTATGAGTTAAGCACAAAATGGAGAAATGAATAGAAGGAAATTCTAGAGTTGGCTGAAGAAGGATGGGAGGGACTTCAAGCAAAACATAAATACCAATGCAGATTAGGAGGACCGAAGGATTTGCTTCCATGCTGTAGACATGATGTAATTTGATTAGACGAGAGAGGAGAACCTTGATTAGAGGAGAGAGCAGGGCCTTATTCCTTTGCTTGTTTGTAATTGGCATTGTACAGACAATACTCAACCAGCCCTTTCTTACAAAAGCCAAACATCTACTATCAGATGTGATTCTGTAATAGGGCAGCATTGGCTGAACAATCCTGAGTGTGCTAAGAGACACACTGATTTTGATAACATAATAGCAGTACTGACTCATAGTATAGTTCATTTATGATTGCTAGAAGTGGCATCCATTCTGCAAACAAAAGAAATATATTCAGTCCTTGTGTCTTTTTTGAATTATCCCGAAACTTGGGAGACTATATTTGCTGCTTGCGTTTGCCTTAGCAAACAGCCAATCAGAGTTGATTTGCCAACTCATCAGCACCCCTTCCTCCTGTAGTATAAATTGTCCTGATCTTGGAAATTTGGCATTCTTGCATTTGTCTGGATGAGTGCACAATGAAAGTTTTTAGCAAATGGCTCTCTTTGCAGCAATACTCAAGTTCTGTTCCATGAAGCAACTGTTTGTATATATCTTTGACTGACCACCAGCTGTTTTATCGTGATATTTTCTGCCTTGGCAGATATTCCATTTTGAACGGAAGGCAAAAATGCTGCAGATGCAAATCTGAAGCTTGAACCAAAACTTGCTGGAAATACTCAACTGATCTATTGGGAAAAACAGACAAGGCATTTTGGCCCTGGATACTTCAACAGGACAAGAAGATATTATAGATGAATAGCTTTTAAGAAGGAATGCAGCTAGGAGAAATGAAAAAGAAAGGAGTAATGCAAATACACCCAAACAGAAAAAGAAATAATGTGACCAGTAAAGCATCACGAGAACGTGCGAACCGGCGATGATGAAATATCAGAACTGTTAGCAGAAGAAGATTGGACACATTGTGAGACAAATCGAAGAAATAAAAGATCTCATGTAATGAGACAGAAAGAGTGTGAGTGGAGCAGTTAATGGAGTGGAGGGAGTGGGGTTATGTTGCATTCCCCATACTTTCTCATCTCACATGCCAAAAAAAGAGGAGGCCTAATTTTAAAAGCAAAGGGAAAGATTTTTTAGATCTCCGGGTTTCCCACTTGAAGAGTCAGTGGGGAAAGGATCCCATCAGTATTGGCTGCAGTGTAGTCATGTAATGCTTCTTCGCTTGAGACAGGGGTCAGAATTTTCCTGTCCCGCCCACCATGGGAATTGTAGCAGGTGGGGCATGGGCCATGCAAAGGTCCATTGACCTCGGGTGGGATTTTCTGGTTTTGGATCCCGCCCAGTATCTCTGTCCCTCACATGAGAAATCCCACATTAGTGGGCTGCTGGCCAATCAGATTGATCATTAACTTTGTACCAATGGCACTACTGAAACTGCAAGCAGTCACCAGGCCCTTAAGTCTTGGAGTCCAATACCAGGTAAGTACAGGAGGTCACACAGCCATTTGGGAATGGGGAGACAAGGATGAGGATCTTGATGAAGGGAGCTAGGGAAGGACTAGAAGGATCATACACTTTTGAAGGAGTAATTTGAGAAGGAAGTATTCAATGAATGGCATGACACTAGGAAGTTCTGTGGAATAAAGAAATCTTGGGGTGTTTATCTACAGATTTCTGAAAGCAGAAGGGCATGTTAGTAGCATGGTGAAAAATGGGATATTTGTCATTATCAATCAAGAAATAGATGACAAAACCAGGGAAGTCATGTTGGAGTTGTATAGAACACTGGTGTGGCTGCAGCTAAAGTACTGTATGTAGTTCTGGTTGCCATATTGTCAGAAGAATGTGATTGCGCTGGAGGGGGTGCAGAGGAGATTCACCAGGATGCTGCCTGGGATGGAACATTTAAATTATGAAGAGGGGTTGAGTAGGCTCCAGTTGTTTTCATTGAAGCAGAGAAGACTGAGGGACGACCTGATCGACATGTGCAAGTTTATGAGAGACATGGACAGACTGGATAAGAATCAACTGTTCCCTTAGTTGGAAGGTCAGTCACGAGGGAACATAGGGTCAAGGTGAGGGGCAGGAGGTTTAGGCGGGATGTGAGGAAAATCTTTTTTATCTCGAGGGTGGTAATGGTCTGGATTGCGCTGCCTGGGAGGGCGGTAGAAGCGGGTTGCCTCACAACCTTTAAAATGTATCTGGATGAGTAGTTGGCATGTCATAACATTCAAGACTATGAGCCAAGTGCTGGTAAATGGGATTAGATGGGAGGTCAAGTATTTCTTGCATGTCAGTGCAGATTCGATGGGATGAAGGGCCTCTTCCATACTCTATGATTCTAAGGAGTACCCACGGAGAAACCTAGTGAGGCTATTGAAGGAGGCAACCACATTACTGACCTGAGACCTGAGCTGGGTGCCTTTGTAGGCTTTCCCCTACTCCTAAACTCCAGAGGTTGGGAGGGAAACAGCAATTAATTTTCTACCAAGGGGCCTCAACTGGGTCATGGGCGAGCCATTGGTCCCGGCCTTGCCTGTCCCAACATAAAATTACAGAGAGTTAAGCTGTGAGTTGGGGGGCATTTGGAAATCGGGAGAGGAAATGTGAAACCCAGACTTTAAAATATTCTGTGCCGAGCATTAAAGCTGTAGGCTGCGGGGGGGGGGGGGGGGGAGTGTTTTTTTTTAGAATCATGGAATCCCTGTAATGCAGAATTAAGTCTATAGGCCTAATCCCCCACCATAATCCACTCATTTGCCATGGCCAGTCCACAAGGGAACCTGTAGGAAACACATGCAGTCATGGTGAGAGTGTGCAAACTCCGCACAGTCACCCATGGCCTGAATTGAAGGTCCCTGGTGCCGAGAGGCAGCAGTTGGTGTTGGGTTGGGAGGAGTGGGGGAAGGGTCAGCAGGGTGGCTTTCCATGTATTTCTAAAATCTGGCAGCTTCTAATGGCCCACGAGCCTAGACTAGTGAAGGAAGCAAGCAGACTACATGTGCACAAGGACAAAGAAGACCACCTTGCCAGCATTGTTCTGCAAGAGGCTGCCCTCCCCCACCACAACAAAGACTGTCCTATTATGAGGACTGAAGTGGTTCAATTTTTCACCAACATGTCCAGTTTCCCGGAGGATCTGTCAAATTGCTAATTATTTGAATGATTGAAATTCTTCCCCTCTGCAGTTGAAGTGAGTCCAGCTCAATTATCATAATGAGGAGCTTTGCAGATAGTTAAATCTTTTGTTAAAAGAAAGATCACACCACCCTGAGTACTTTCAGCCCACCCCCTCCCTCCAGCTGATTGTGAGATGAGTCTCATTAGTCCTCAGTGTCTTTGCTTTTGAGGCCTCTCTCTTGTTTTATAAAAATATCCAGACCTCCTGCAATAGAGCACAAGTATTTTTCCTGCATAAAAATTCCCTCAGTGATGCTCCCACTCACCATGTTACTGCAGAAAATACTGGTTCTCCACATTCATCCTCTGTCTCCCTCTTTCCCTCAAAACCGACTCCCTTACTGTCTGTTCCCAGTACCATCCGGCAATCCCAGCAAGTCCCAGTTCTTGATTTGACTGTCAATACATGTATGTTAATATATTTGACAATAATAAATCAAGTCAAATAATAAATTGAATCAAAAAAGTGACACCATCACACCCCCCTCCATCCCGCTTCCACCTGCCACACTCTCACCAAATCCTCCAACTCTAATATTTTTAACGAATATAGAAAATGCTGGAAAATCTCAGCAGGTCTGACAATATGGAAAAGATATTTGTGCTATGGAGAGACAACACAGATGCTGTCAGATCTGCTGAGATTTTGCAGCATTTTCTCTTTCTGTTTCAGATTCCAGCAATTTTAAAGTTTATTTATTAGTCACAAGTAGATTTACATTTATTCTGAAAATCCCCTAGTCAATACACTCCAGTGCCTGTTCAGGTACATTGAGGGAGAATTTCGCATGGTCAATGCAGCTAACCAACACATCTTTTGGACTGTGGGGGGGAAACCGGAGGACTTGGAGAAAAGCCATGTAGAGTCAGGGAGAATGTATTGACTCCACACAGACAGTCACCAAAAATTGAACTCGGGTCCCTGGCGCTGTGAAACAGCAGTGCTAACCACTGTGCGACCATGCCGCCCATATGCCAGATATTTTTAAAACCAATCAACAAAGGCATATGGTGAAAATAAAAACAAAATCTCTGATTTATTTTTCTTCCTCTAAAATTGTTCACAATAGTGTCCAGGTTACTGTTTTATTCTGAGCCACTACAGGGCCATTTGGGTAGCACAGTGTTTAGCACTGCTGCCTCACAGCACCAGGGACCCAGGTTCGATTCCCAGCCCTGGGTCACTGTCTGTCCAGAATCTGTACTTTCTCCACGTGTCTGCATGGGTTTCCTCCAGATTCTTCGGTTTCCTCCCACAGTCTGAAAGATGTGCTGATTATTTGGATTGACCATGCTGAATTCTCCCTCAGCGTACCCGAATAGGCACCGGAGTGTGGCGGCTAGGGAATTTTCACAGTAACTTCATTGCACTGTTATTGGAAGCCTACTTGTGGCATTAATAAATAAACTTAAACTTTGAGATCTGAACATTGACTGTGAACAATCCAGTCTGTTCTTCTTGTTAGAGTAGAGGACTGCTGACAATCCAGGTTGAAGCTTATAGGCGAAAGATGAATGTAATTAATCACCAGAGGGCAACCAACACCCTTATAATTATACTGCGTTACGACTCAGCCTTTTGAAGGCAATAGAAAAGAAAATGGGAAAGAATTAAAGAAAACAAAATATTTAAATGAGTTGATAAACCTTTCAGTTTTGTAGCAATAAGTGTCAGTCCCAATAGTTTCCTGATGTTGTCATATTCTGCTCTGCTACCTCACGTTAAATTGATCTTTCTCTACACCCTAGCTATGACTATAACACTACATTCTGCACTATCTCCTTTTCTTCTCTGTGAATGGTATGTTTTGTATAACGCACAGGAAACAATACTTTTCGCTGTACGTTAATACATGTGACAATAATAAATCAAATCAAATCAAATCAAAAATGCTTCCTCCATGAAGAGAGCGAGTCAGTGTTTTACCTCACCCCAGCAGCTCCTTTCTTCCATGTCACCCAATTCCTTCTTCATTTGAGTGACAAACCCAATAGCACTACACAAAAGTAGAACAAAAAATATCAAATCTGAAATGCAACCTAGGTCTGAGGAATTGCCATTGGTTATTTTCAATCAGGCCTGGGGAGCAGGACAAGGTGTTGGTCAAAATATGTGAGCAGCTGTCTCAGTGGTCTGGGGAGGGAGGAGTAAGCAACAATCCATGCTGTGTGAGGATAGGCAAAGTACTCGGTGGGAGCTGGAAAAAGGAGAGCAAAGGACAGAGAACTCAAGCAAGGGAATCTAGATTTAGCAACAGTGACGGCCATCTCTCTCCCTTCTCAGTGAACAGGGCCTGCATGTCACAGCAGCAGCTATCACCCTCAGCAAAGGACGTCCCTTCAATTCCACAGTGTAAGACATACAAATTGGTTTAGTTATGTTGTGTGATATAATCATACCCTCAATTCTCTGCTTCTGGTGACTATCAGCGTTTCTTTAAAGTAAACTGATAAAATCTCTTGTATGAAGCAAACATGGTTTGCAGTGCATATCACTAGTTCTGAAGCAAAAGTGCCTGCTCTTGGAAGCACCCTGCTATTCGCGTACATAAATAGGGAAACAGACAGGAATAAAATATTATTTATTTCTATCCAGCAGCTTCAGAGTTTTTATCAAAGATGGTATTGTTTGCATTGACATCCATGCAATCTTCTCTCTACCAAACCTTCCTTGACACATTCATCCTTGGACAGCCAACAAGGAAAGTTCCACAGGCAACATACAAATCCATCCTGCGCTGAGAGGCAGTCGTGCTAATGCTGCCTGATTGTCATCTACTTTGTCAAGTCACTCGGAATCTTATATCTAAAATTATCTCTCATTTAAACGCCAGTAAGTATTGGCTTAATGTGCTCAACCTTTCCTATTATGGCAACACCTTTATCTGAGGAATGAAGCCTAGAGAAGCCTCTCTGAACTGTAATGCAAGTAAGTCCTTCCTTAAGTAAGGTGACCAGAATTATACAATAGTTCTCCATGTGTGGTCTCATCAATGCCCTGTACTGTTGTAACAAGACTTCCCTATTGTTATACTCCACATCCCTTGGACTGAAGACTCTAATGACTTGCTGTATGCTAACATTTTCGGGTTTGTATGAGGAAGCCCACATCCCTCTCTGCAAAACAGCATTCTACTGTTTCTATTTAAATAATCCTCTGTATTGCATATGTTTCTCCTCAGATTGCTTAACACAGCAAACGTTAGTGTAAATTAACAATATATAAATCCATTTTAATAGCTCTCTAAGAATAAAAAAAATTATACAGTGAGTGGTTTATTAATTAATGACTGTAATTGGATTTTTCTGAATATTTTATGTATGTAATGCATGGGGCTTATCCAAGGGAGCGCAGGTAGGAATCTTTATTATGACTTGCTTCAAGGTCATAAAGTAGAAATAGCTCAGTTGGTTGCTGTTGTTGTACACTGGTGGGAAAATTCAATTATTGTTCATGACTATAATTTATCTAGTTCCCTATAATGATTCTTGGCCCTTATATGTCAGTATTCTCCTGGGTGAGGGGGTGGTGGAAATTTAATACAAACCATATGCAGCAATGTGAGCTGCATAAATTCCATGCTCCCTTATCTTTGGATGGTTCTTCTCCCAGT
Source organism: Sphyrna mokarran (assembly GCA_024679065.1). NCBI lineage: Eukaryota > Metazoa > Chordata > Chondrichthyes > Carcharhiniformes > Carcharhinidae > Sphyrna > Sphyrna mokarran. The sequence continues at coordinate 40,753,394 of JAGIQG010000005.1, forward strand.
GGTGCACCTGAGGTTGGGAACTTACTTCATGGAGAATTATGGGCTACGAGACCAAGATGAACTATTCTGCAGTATTGCCGGTGAAATCTGCACATTTTGCATTGCAGCTTCAGTGCGTTCAGCAATAGCTATGAACAACTTCGATCTGTAAACCACCACATTAACAGTGACAAATGCCATAAGTCAGACTCCTGTGCTGCTGGATCTTGCGGTGAAAAATTCACTTCAAAGTTTGCCAGGGAACAGATCAGAATGAGCTGCAATGGGAGATCAGATGAATCGAAAGTGGAAGAACGGGTTAATTAATAACGTGAAGAGGAAAATTGCTAGGCAAATTCTGTAGATTCCGTGTGCTGAACATCTTTATACTCTTATCCGAGCTGAATACGGGGAGAGGTAGTCCTGCTTTCTTACTTTCTAATTACTGCATTTTGCTTATGATGAAGAGGGTGTGGAAACATGGGCTGCTCATTATTGTTGCTCAATCCAGTGTCTAGTTAATTTCATTTCTGACAACCTGTCTTATCAGTAAGTAAATCACATTTATTTTGCGCATTCAAAACCCATTCTGCACAATTGTAATTCCAGTGAATGGGTTCAGTGCAAGTGGAAATCAATCTGTCTTTCTTTTCAATGACCTGTTTTTTGATTAATTTTCCTTCAAGTTTTCTTCTAAGAACTATTATTGGCCTGCGGTTTATTGGGAAGTGGGATGAGCTGTAGGCCTCGCAGCTGATGCACAGCTTGATGTAATTGTTCTCGGAACCAACTGCCAGGGATGTGCAGCTGACCCTGGACTTTATGAAGATGACACTTGGGGCCAGATTTTGCTGCAACAGGGCTTGTGCAGTGTTTAATGTTAAAGTTTATTTATTAGTGTCACAAGTAGGCTTATATTAACACTGCAATGAAGTTACTGTGAAAACCCCTTGTCACCACACTCCGAGATACTCTGAAAGAGAATTTAGCATGGCCAATGCACCTAACCGGCATGTCTTTCAGATTGTGGGAGGAATCCGAAGCATCCGGAGGAAATCCACACAGAAGTGGGGAGAATGTGCAGACCCCGCACAGACAGTGACTCAAGCCAGGAACCAAACTCGGGCCCATGATGCTGTGAGACAACAGTGCTAACCACTGTGCCAGCGTGCTACCCAACATGCACCCTCTCTTGATTTTACATCCTTTTGAAACTTAAAATGCTTTATACCTGGCTGAGAGTGAGTTTTTATTGGAAGGGTGAGGCATCTGTGAATGGTGGGACCAACAATGAATATCCATAACCAATGAGATTTAAGGTTTGAGAAAGAAATAGCAATTCCATTTTTTTATTCAATTATGGGACATAGGCATCACTATAGTCAGCATTCATTGCCCATCCCTAGTTGCCCTTGAGAAGGCGGTGGTGAGCTGCCTTCTTCAATTGCTGCAGTCCACTTGCTGTGGTTTGACCCACAGTGCCATTAGGGAGGAAATTCCAGGATTTTGACTTGAAGGTTTCAGAGATTACTTTTACAGAATATTTCTCTTTTCTTTAATGGCCGTGGGCTTTTGGCGCTTTCATGGGAATACATGTCTGTGGGATAGAGAGAGAATAGAGAGGGAGAGGAAATGTTTATCCTGGCCATCATGATGTGAACAGCGTTGGACAGACTTTCTGGAGGGTAAATTGGAGCCAAGTGAGGTACAGAGAAATAAAGTGAGGGAAAGAACAATTGTATTAAAAAAAAGAGATTGAAAGGGAAAGTATGTATGTTCAAAGCAAAGGTTGATAGATTTCAAGATACCAATGACATTAAGGGCTATGAGGATAGCATAGGAAGGAGGAAGACCATCTTCGATCCAGTTAAATGACAGATCAGGCTTGAGGGGCTGAATGGCCTACTCCTGCTTCTGTGTTCCTAAGTTCCTAAGAAAAACATACAAATGATAACATTTAACATCCTTAACAGCTCTAACAACAATTTTACCACCAGCAGGAATGAAACTTAATGGATTAAATTGTCTGCTTTCTCAGCCCGAGCAGTTGATTGGCTTTGCATTGAACACTAATCATGCAGTTAAAAAGATACTTATGCTGATAAGTTCCATCCTGAACTTTCTGCAGCAAGATTAACAAGGGGGCAATTTGTGTACAAATGCAAGTTTATTCAACTAATAGGCAGATTGATGACAAGATTCTGCTTTTATTTATTCATTCATAAGATATGTGCATCACTGGATAGACAAGCATTTATTACCTATTCCTGAGGATATTTAAGAGTAAAACACATTACTGTGGTTCTGGAATCACATGCGCACGAGACCAAATAAAAATGGTAGATTTCCTCCCTTAAAGGACATTAGTGAACCAGATGGGCTTTTACAACAATTGACAATTGTCATCATTAGTCTTTTAATTACAGATTTTTATTGAATTCACATTATACTGTCTACCATGGTGGGATTTGAACCCGGGTCCCAGAAATTACCCCAGGCTTCTGGATTAATAGTCCAGTAAAGCAGGTGATGGCATTGATTTAGAGTTTGGTTTGTGGACATTTTTTTCCCCTGCCTGGCTGTTTTCGTACCTCATCTATTTCTAAATTCTGACATTTTCAGGAGATGCAACAAGTCACGAGATCCCAAATCTGAAACCTATGAAGAGTAGTATCTTCCAGCTCCCCCACCTTGGCGCTGTGTTTTCCGATGGTGAAGGTGCTCACCTCTGGTCACTGGCGGGATCTTCTGGTTCTGTTGATGTCTGTCTACAATTGTTAGTGAGGTTCACCTGTTCCGCCGCTGAGGAACCTGCTATGAGGAATCATGTGGAAAGTCTGCAGAGGGATCTGGATAGGTTGAGTGAGTGGGCGAGGACCTGGCAGACGGAGTATAATGTTAGCAAGTGTGAGGTTATCCACTTTGGTAGGAATAACGGTAGGAAGGATTACTATTTAAATGGCGAAAAGCTGCAGCATGCGACAGTGCAGAGGGACCTGGTGGTCCTTGTGCACGAATTGCAAAAACACAGTATGCAGGTGCAGCAGGTGATTAAAAAGGCGATGCAAAGTTGGCCTTTATAGTTAGGGAGATAGAATATAAAAGCAGTGAGGTACTTTTGCAGATGTATAGGGTGCTGGTGAAGCTGCAGCTGGAGTACTGTGTGCAGTTTTGGTCGCTGTGTTCAAGGAAGGATATATTGGCTTTGGAGGGGGTGCAGAGAAGGTTTACTAGGCTGATACCAGAGATGAGAGCGTTGGATTATGAGGAGAGACTGAATAGGCTAGGTTTGTACTCTTTGGAGTTTAGAAGGCTGAGAGGGGATCTTATAGAGACGTATAAGAAAATGAAGGGGATAGATAAGGTAGAGGTTGAGAGACTCTTTCCGCTTAGCAAAGATAGTAGGACTAGAGGGCACAGCCTCAAGATTGGGGGTGGGGGGCAGTTCAGATCGGAGTTGCGGAGGGGTTTCTTCACGCAAGGGGTGTGAATCTTTGGAATTCTCTGCCTGATGAAGTGGTGGAGGCATCCTCACTGAATATGTTCAAGTCAAGAGTGGATAGGTTTTTGATTGACAAGGAAATTAAGGGTTACGGGGAGAAAGCGGGAAAGTGGTACTGAACCACTGCAGATCAGCCATGATCTTATTGAATGGCGGGGCAGGCTCAAGGGGCTCGATGGTCTACTCCTGCTCCTATTTCTTATGTTCTTATGTTACATTCTTATGTTTTTGGTGGGACCAGAACATTCCACCAGTGGGGAGGGCTGTAAAATCTCACCCTAACACTATGGTGGAATCCACAAGCACCAGGTTTATTGGTCTAGGTGGCAGGGCCAAAGTGGTGTTATTTCTGCAAATTCAAAATCCCCATTAATTTCATAGAACATAGAACATAGAACAATACAGCACAGAACAGGCCCTTCGGCCTTCGATGTTGTGCCGACCAAAAATAAAAAGCAATGCCCCTCCAAACTAAACCATTCCCTTCTCTTCCATATACTTATCAATTAACCTCTTAAACGCCACCAAACTTGGCGCATCTACAACAGCTGCGGGCAGGGCATTCCACTCCCTAATCACTCTGAGTAAAGAACCTACCTCTGATATCCGTCATAACTCATACCCCTTAATTTAAAGCTGTGTCCCCTCGTGCTAGCTTTCTCCATCCTAGGAAAAAGGCTATCACTGTCCACCCTATCTAAACTCTAATCATCTTATATGCTTCAATAAGATCCCCTCTTAGCTGCCTCCTTTCTAACGAAAACAACCTCAAATCCTTCAACCTCTCCTCATAGGACCTGCCCTCCATACCAGGCAACATCCTGGTAAACCTCCTCTGTACCATCTCCAATGCCTCCACATCTTTCTTATAATGTTGGGACCAGAACTGCACACAATACTCCAAGTGCGGCCGCACTAGAGTTTTGTACAGTTGCAACATGATGCTGCGGCTCCTAAATTCAATCCCCCTACCAATAAAACCTAAGACTCCATATGCCTTCTTAACAACTTTATCCACTTGACTGCCTACTTTCAGGGATCTATTGACACAGACACCAAGATCCTTCTGTTCCTCAACACTATTAAGAGCCCTACCATTAGCCCTATACTCTACACATTTATTGTTCCTGCCAAAGTGCATTACCTCACACTTTTCCACATTAACTCCATTTGCCACCTCTCGGCCCAGCTCTGCAACTTGTCCAAGTCACTCTGTAAACTAAAACACCCCTCTTCACTATCTACCACACCACCAACTTTAGTATCATCTGCAAATTTACTGATCCATCCCTCAATACCCTCATCCAGATCATTTATAAAAATCACAAACAGCAGGGGCCCCAAAACAGACCCCTGAGGCACACCACTCGTCACCGAACTCCACGATGAATATCTCCCATCAACCACCACCCTCTGTGGTGACAGAGAGCTTTCGACAGAGAGCTTTTTTTAACTATTCAGGTGAGGGTCTCAGCAAGCTGGTTCAAAAGCTTTAGGAAATAATGATATGTCATAACTCATTTATGTTATAATTTCCTACCAATTTTTACACCATACTGATGATGGTTTAATAAATCATTCAAATTCTGCTTCATTTTTATTTTGTCCCTTATTCTGTCCCTCATTATGATTGACCAGTCTTAATCAATTTGCTTTTTGACACACAGATTTATGCTTTTTATTTAATGTTTAACAATACTCCTGCAGCTATTTTCTATGTTTTTCAATGTCTAACAGGGTTAATGGCCATAAATCCTATAGTGTTTTTCATTTCATACCACGTAGAGCGCTTCCATCTGAAATATCCAATTCTAGCTGTCTACTTCCAAGCCTTTTGTCTAATCTTCCTGAATAAGTCAAGGCTACACCCAAGAGAGAGCAATTAGTTGTACATCCACACATTGCATTGTGAGGAGAGAAAAAAATAAGTGCCTTAAAATCACATCCCAAATCCCAAGGATAATAGCTTTCAAATTAATAAAACTCATGGGAAATAAAATATGTCCAAATGCAGAGAGCAGTCTTTAGAAGGTTGATGGCCTGTTTTTATTAACCTTAGTCTAGCATGGCAGAAGAAGGGTTGGTGTGGAAAATGCAGAACTTTAAAACAAAAAGCATCAATTAAAGTAAAAACACAAGGCCACTGCGAATCAATAACTATTGATATTTCTTCTTAACCTTACAGCGCATGGTGGCACAGTGACACAGTGGTTAGCACTGCTGCCTCACATTGCCAGGGACCTGGCTTCGATTCCCGGCTCTGATCACTGTCTGTGTGGAGTCTGCACATCCTTCCGTTGTTTGCGTGAGATTCCTCTGGGGTCTCCAGTTTTCTCTCACATTTGAAAAGATATGCTAGTTTAGATGCATTGACCATGCTAGATTCTTCCTCAGTGTACCCGAACAGGTGCCGGAGTGTTGTGACTAAGGGATTTTCACAGTAACTTCACTGCAGTGTTAACGTAAGCCTACTTGTGACATTAATAAATAAACTTTAAGCAAGTACCCTTTCCTTATTCATTGCTGTTTAAGGCCCCTGCAGCAAACATTGTACCTTCATTTCATTTATGTTAATTCCCTCATCTGGGTTGGGTACGCTAATGAATCTTTGGAAAAATTTCTCAGAATAGCAAAGGCTAATCATTGTGAGACCTGTACCTCATAATGCAGCAGTCTTGGGTGACAAAATTTGGAGACTGACCATGTACACCCCATTCTCCAAGTGCCAACTTGTGGGCAAGATGTGAAACTATACCAGTGACGTATGCACAGCCTCACCATTGTGCTCCAATTGTACCTTATGATATTTAAAATTCAAACCATAGAATCATTTTTTGTGCCTTGTTTGGACAAGGCTTCATGAATCTCGCCATAGAAAGTGGACCTGTGGCTGTCCTTGGGAGCTTACCTGTCTGAAACACTCCTCTCAAAATACAATGGTGAGTTTGCCCTTGATTTTTGCTTTACCGTGAATTTTTGCACATAATTTGCCCACTATGTTGCATGCAATTGTTGGTTTTACTCCGTAGTGCTTTACTTGTGCTTCTTTTGTTAAATGTTTTTCTTCATCACCCTTGGTTGCTGCTGGCTGTGAAATCATGCTTCACATAGATTTCAGGATGGGTATTATCTTGAAGGTGTTGACTCCCTATTGTGGTAGCTGAGTCGACTGCACTTTTTATCAGGGAAGTGACAACTGCTAGATTTGCAAGGATAACACCTTCATCATGTTTCCTGTGGAAGCAGCTGGACAGATTGCACAGCTTTCACAGTGTGCTCGAGCTCCTTCGAGTACAGGGTCACACATGGTACCTATGGTGTCAGCCTCGGCTCAGTTGTAGCATCCTTACCTCTGAATCAGAAGATTCAAACCCCACTGCCAAAACTTCAGCACAGAATCCAGGCTGACACACTCAGTGCAGCACCAAGGTGCTATCTTTCAGGTGAGATGTTGGAGGGTAGAGCTCTCCACTGTGCCCTGATCAGCAATCATCTCTTAACCAACATCACTAACTTGGATTAAATTGTCATGGTTGGTTTCTAGGGCCTTGCTACATTTCCTGCATTACCATCATCATCAGGACCAGTGCTTCAAAATCATAGGATCCCAACAGTGCAGAAGGAGATCATTTGGCCCATCAAGTCTGCACCAACCACAATCCTATTCTAGTCCCAATCCCCATAATCCCATGCATTTACCCTGGCTAGTCTCCCTAACAAAAAGGGGCAATTTATCATGGCCAATCCACCTAACCTGCACATCTTTGGACTGTGGGAGGAAACCAGAGCACCCGGAGGAAACTCATGCAGACACAGGGAGAACATGCAAACTCCACACAGTCACCCAAGCTGAGAATTGAACCCGGATCCCTGATGCTGTAAGGCACAGTGCGAGCAACAGAGCCATCCTGAGGATGATCGAGAATGACTTCCGACAAGCTTGGTTGACTGAAGTGTCCAATTCTGGATCCACAAGTTCTTCCACAGTGGGGACAGAATGGAATTCGTAGCCCCAGGGGTTGCTTCCCTCTCCTTCCTCTGCTGCCGCTGTTATACTTCACTGTCAAGTCGCTGAGCCTAGAAGCAGTTTGCATCTTGGTGGACCAGTTGAAGCCATGTCACTCGATCCGCAGTTTTCTCCTCCCAACCTATTCCCATTTCTACTTTCAATGTCAGTGCGTTAATGTCTCTGTGCTTTAGGGTAGTTTTGAACATATCTCTGTATCTTTTCCATTGGTTGGTCTTAGAGCGTTAGCCAATGGAGAGCTGGGAGAAGAGAACGTGCTGAGGGAGGTGTCCATTAGAGTTGACTCCTCCAGAGAAGGGCTTTGATGCTGGTAGATGCAGCTTCATTGAGGATGCTAGCGTTAGATCAGTGTTCTCCATTTGATCCCTAGGATTTGATGTAAAAAATGCTGATGTAAGTTCTCAAGGATCTTAACATGGCATTGATAGGCAGTCCAGATTTTGCTACAGTAGAGGAGGAGGATACTCAACACAATGTCCCAATAAACAAGGGCCCTTGCTAACTTCCAAAGGTCGGTGTTGTCAAAACCACATTCATGAAGCTTGAAGAAGACAGTGCTGTCACAGCTGACTCCATGCTGGATTTCCTTATTAATGGTAGTCCCCTGGGAGAAGTGGCTGTCGAGATATGAGAAACGCTGCACATACTCCAGAGCCACCCAATGTATATGGATGGTGCAGAAAATGCTCATCTGACCAGGGGAGGATTGGTAAAGGCCCTTTGTCTTTGCGATTTTTAAAGATCGACCAACCCTCTTATAGGAAGTGTTGAAGAATTCAAGCATCCTTTCCATGTCCTGTACAGAATGAGCAGTCGTTGCAAATTGAAGGTCCCTGGTGGTCAGTTTTGCTTTTGCCCACACATGACCAGGGTCGAGAAGCTTCCCGTCCAAGCGATATTAAATACTGATACCGGGTGGCTGGATCATCTCTAACGAGGTGGATAATGACAGTCAGGCAAATTGTGAACAAGATCTCACAGCCTTGTTTAACCCCAGTCCAGCTGAAGGGCCTGTTTCCCATGCTGTTTTGTTCTGTTTTTTTGTTCAGATGTGAAACGTGTTAGATCCTCCACTCAGGGGGATGGTGGGGATCATATTTTCCTGCAGAAGTATCAGGATGATGACAAACTTCAAAAGCAATCAAAGCTTTGGAGGATGATCTAAAGAGCTTCACAATTTAAAAAAATCACATGCCTTGGTCAGGTCGATGAAGGTGAGGAACAAGTCTTGGTTTTGCTTTTGGCATTTTTCCCTGGATCTGCCTAGTCACAAAGGCCAAGACTGCAGTACCGAATGGTTGAAAGCCATACTGTGTTTCTGGAAAAGTCTCCGTAGCAACAAAATGGAGGCAATTCAAGAGCAGGCAGGCCCCTCATCCATGATGTAAGGAGGGAAATATCCCTGTAGTTTTCACAATTAGATTTATCCTCCTTTTCATCGCTTGTAATCACTGAATTGACATGGTGCCAAAGGAGGCCATTTGGCCCATCATGTCTGTACCAGCTCTCCAAATGAGCACCATGGCTTGGTGCCTTTCCTCTGCCTTTTCTCCGTACCCCTGGACATTGCCTCTATTCATATAGTCATCCAATGCCATCTTGAATGCTTTGGTTGAACCTGGCTCCATACTGCCAGGCAGTGCATTCCACACAAGACAATCGTGCGAAAAAGTATTTTCTCACACCACATTTGCTTCCTTTGAAAATCACTTAAATCTGTGCCCCCTTGTTCTTGATCCTTTTACCAAATGGAACAGTTTCGCCCTTTCTACTTTGATCGCCCCTTCATGAACATCTGTATAAAATCTCTTACCTTTATCTCTCCAATCCTCATAACTGAAGTTTGTCATCCTTGGAACCATTTTTGCAAACCTCTTCTGCACTCTGTCCAATATATTCATATTATTCCAATAGTGTGGTGTCTGGGACTGTAGCCAATATTCAACTGACATATAACTAGTGTCTTGTATAAATTCAGTATAACTTCTCTGTTCTTGTACTCTACTGTTAATATTAATAAAGCTTGGGATGCTATGTTTTATTAACTGCTCTCTCGACCTGTCCTGTCACCTTTAACGAACTACACAAGAACACCCAGATCCATCCAGTCCTGCACTATCTTTAAGATTGTACCCATTATTTTATATTGTCTCTCCATGTTCTTCCTACCAAACTGCATCACCTCAGACTTGGCTGCATTAAAATTTATCTGCCACTATGAGGGACATAGATAGGAAGAAATTTTTCCCCTTAATAGATGCGTCAATAAGTATGAGGCACAGATAAAGATAAAGGGCAGGAGATTTAGAGGGGATTTGAGGAAAACATATTCACTCAGAGGGTGTTGGGAATCTGGAATATACTGTGTGAAAGGGTGGTAGAGATGGGAACCCTCACCACAGTTAAGAATCTTTTAGATGAGCACTTGATATGCCATAGCATACAAGGCAATGAACGTAGTGCTGGAATATAGGACTAGGATAGGTACTTGATGACTGGCGCAAATACGCTGGAGCAAGGGGCCTCTTTCTATGTTATAAGACTCTATGACACATGAACGCTATCTGTCCAATTCATCAACTTGTCTATTGTCCACATTGTCCTCATCACAGTTTGCAAAACTTCCAAGTTTTGTATCATCCACAAATTTTGAAAATTTCCCTGCAAACCAAGATCCATATCATTAATATATATCAGGAAATGCAAGGGTCTCAATACCGACCTCTGGAGAACACCACCACAAGTCTCTTTATAGCTCGAAAAGGACAAGCTGCCATTGAGGCATAGGAGCTAGCAAGATATCACATTGACACTGCTGCTCTTAACAAATCTCAGTGGCTGGGGAGGGGCAGCTGAGGGATGCCAGTGGAGAGTAAACCCTCTTCTGGAAAGGAAGGCAAACCTGAAGCCACATCCATGAGGAACAAGATCGTCTCTCTTCTCCCCGAGCTCCCATTGACTGTCAGTGAATGGTTGAGGACTTCATGCCTACATCTCAGCCATCGCCTATCAATGAGCATTCTCACATTCCAAATTCTGAAGGTTGACTTCTTATTTCAGTGACAGGATCACACGTTAGTGTGGTTTCTTGGCCAGGAGAAACGGGATAGCCTAGTTTTGGGTCATGTTTTCTAGCCCCCTCCCCATTTGGGGTGAGCAAGGGTGCCCTGGAGAATGCTGAACAGTCACAAATGCAGAAGCTGAAAGGCACCCCTGTCCTGGCACAGATACCTACTGACAACCATACATCCACTGCTTGAATACGTGGAATCTTGGGTGGAGCCCCCGCCTACCCCCACGGTATCACAACCACAGGGTTTGGCTTTTGCCTGATGGATTCATATTATTCCAATAGTATGGTGTCTGGGACTGTAGCCAATATTCCAACTGACATATAACTAGTTCCACAACAATGGGAACCTGAATTGTTGTGCCAGTATACAGGAGGATGTGAATAGGGAGGTCACGGATAAGGTTTCTAGGTCACAGCAGTATAGTGGCAAACGGGAGGGTGGTTTGAAGTAAGTATACTTTAATGCGAGGAGCATACGCAATAAGGTGGATGAACTTGCAGCCTGGATTGGTGCTTGGGACTTCGATGTTGTGGCCATTTCAGAGACATGGATAGAGCAGGGGCAGGAATGGTTGTTGCAGGTTCCGGGGTTCAGATGTTTCAGTCAGAGCAGAGGTGGTGGTAGAAGAGGGGGAGGAGTGGCATTGTTAGTTAAGGACAGCATTACGGTGGCAGAAAAGACGTTTGATGTGGACTTGTCTGCTGAGGTAGTGTGGGCTGAGATTAGAAACAAGAAAGGAGAGGTCACACTGTTGGGAGTTTTTATAGGCCTCCAAAAAGTTCCAGAGAAGTAGAGGAAGGGATTGCAAAGTTGATCCTGGATAGGTGTGAAAGTAACAGGGTAGTTGTAATGGGGGACTTTAACTTTTCTAATATGGATTGGAAAAGCTATAGTTCAAGTACGTTAGAGGGGTCAGTTTTTGTTCAATGTTCCCTGAAAGTAGGCAGTCAAGTGGATAAAGTTGTTAAGAAGGCTTATGGAGTCTTAGCTTTTATTGGTAGGGGGATTGAATTTAGGAGCCGCAGCATCATGTTGCAGCTGTACAAAACTCTAGTGCGGCCGCACTTGGAGTATTGTGTGCAGTTCTGGTCGCCACATTATAAGAAAGATGTGGAGGCATTGGAGAGGGTACAGAGGAGGTTTACCAGGATGTTGCCTGGTATGGAGGGCAGGTCCTATGAAGAGAGGTTGAAGGATTTGAGGTTGTTTTCGTTAGAAAGGAGGCGGCTAAGGGGGGATCTTATTGAAACATATAAGATAATTAGAGGTTTGGATAGGGTGGACAGTGATAGCCTTTTTCCTAGGATGGAAAAAGCTAGCACGAGGGGACACAACTTTAAATTAAGGGGTATGAGTTATAGGACGGATATCAGAGGTAGGTTCTTTACTCAAAGAGTGATTAGGGAGTGGAATGCCCTGCCTGCAGCTGTTGTAGATGCGCCAAGTTTGGTGGCGTTTAAGAGGTTAGTTGATAAGTATATGGAAGAGAAGGGAATGGTTTAGTTAGGAGGGGCATTGCTTTTTATTTTGGTCGTCACAACATCGAAGGCCGAAGGGCCTGTTCTGTGCTGTATTGTTCTATGTTCTATGTGTGTAGGAAGGTTTCATGACTCAGTATGTAGATAGGCCAACAAGAGGTGAGGCTATATTGGATTTGGTATTGGGTAATGAACTAGACCAGGTGTTGGACTTGGAGGTGGGTGAGCACTTTGGTGATAGTGACCACAATTCGGTTACGTTTACCTTAGTGTTGGAAAGGGATGGGCACGTACCGAATAACAGTAGTTATAGCTGGGGGAAAGGTAATTATGAGGCTATTAGGAGAGATTTAGGATGCATAGGGTGGAGCAGGAAATTGCAGGGGCTGGGACATCTGAAATGTGGAGCATATTTAAGGAACAGCTTCTGCATGTCCTTAATGAATATGTACCTGCCAGGCAGGGAGGAAGTGGTCGAGTGAGGGAACCATGGTGTACTAGGGAAGTTGAATCTCTGGTGAAGAGGAAGAAGGAGGCTTATATAATGATGAGACGTGAAGGCTCAGTTAGGGCAATGGAGAGCTATAAATCAGCCAGGAAGGAGCTAAAGAGGGAGTTGAGAAGAGCTAGAAGAGGACACGAGAAGACTTTGGCGGATAGGATTAAGGAGAATCCTAAAGCTTTTTACAGGTATATAAATAATAAAAGATTGGTTAGGGCAAGATTGGGGCCTGTCAGAGATAGCAGTGGGAAGTTGTGCGTGGAGCCTGAGGGGATAGGAGAGACTCTGAATGAGTATTTTTCGTCAGTATTCACGCAGGAGAAAGACAATGTTGTCGGGGAGAATATTGCGATACTAGGTTGTAGACTGGGCAGGATTGAGGTTCATAAGGAGGAGGTGTTAGCGAATCTTGAGGGTATGAAAATTGATAAGTCCCCTGGGCCAGATGGGATTTACCCCAGGATTCTCTGGGAGGCTAGAGAGGAGATTGCAGAGCCTTTGGCTTTGATCTTCATGTCGTCGTTAGCTATAGGTATAGTGCCGGAAGACTGGAGGATGGCAAATGTTGTCCCTTTGTTCAAAAAGGGGAGTAGGGACCATCCTGGAAATTATAGACCGGTGAGCCTGACTTCTGTTGTGGGCAAGGTCTTGGAAAGAATTATAAGGGATAGGATTTATAAGCATCTAGAGAGGAATAAATTGATTAGGGATAGTCAGCACGGTTTTGTGAAGGGTAGGTCGTGCCTCACAAACCTTATTGATTTTTTTGAGGAGGTGACCAAAGAGGTAGATAAGGGTAAGGCAGTTGATGTAGTGTATATGGATTTTAGCAAAGCGTTTGATAAGGTTCCCCATGGTAGGCTACTGCAGAAAGTGCAGATGCATGGGATTGAAGGTGATTTAGCAGTTTGGATTAGGAATTGGCTAGCTGATAGAAGACAGAGGGTGGTGGTTGATGGGAAATATTCAACCTGGAATGCAGTTACAAGTGGTATACCTCAAGGTTCTGTTTTAGGGCCACTGTTGTTTGTCATTTTTATAAATGACCTAGATGAACATAGAACATACATAGAACATAGAACATAGAACATAGAACATTACAGCACAGAACAGGCCCTTCGGCCTTCGATGTTGCGCCGACCAATATAAAAAGCAATGCCCCTCCAAACTAAACCATTCCCTTCTCTTCCATATACTTATCAACTAACCTCTTAAATCGGCACCAAACTTGGCGCATCTACAACTGCTGCAGGCAGGGCATTCCACTCCCGAACCACCTTTGGGTAAAGAACTACCTCTGATATCCGTCCTATAACTATCACCCCTTATTTAAAGCTGTGTCCCCTCGTGCTAGCTTTTTCCATCAGAAAAAGGCTATCACTATCCACCCTATCTATACCTCTAACCATCTTATATGTTTCGATTAGGTCCCCTCTTAGCCGCCTCCTTTCTAACGAAAACAAGATGAGGGTGTAGAGGGTTGGATTAGTAAATTTGCTGATGATACCAAAGTGGTGGGAGTTGTAGACAGCGAGGATGGATGTTACAGTTTGCAGAGGGACATAGATAGGTTGCAGAGCTGGGCCGTGAGGTGGCAAATGGAATTCAATACGGATAAGTGTGAGGTGATTCACTTTGGTAGGAATAACAGGCATATGAAATATAGGGCTAATGGAAGGACCCTTAATAGTGTTGTCGAGCAGAGGGATCTTGGGCTACAAGTACATAGCTCTTTGAAAGTTGGCACCCAGGTTGATAAAGTTGTTTAAGAAGGCGTAGGGTGTGTTAGCTTTTATTGGTAGAGGGATTGAATTTAGGAGCTGTGAGGTTATGTTACAACTGTACAAAACTCTGGTGCCGCCACACTTGGAGTATTGCGTACAGTTCTGGTCGCCGCATTATAAGAAAGATGTGGAAGCATTGGAAAGGGTGCAGAGGAGGTTTACCAGGATGTTGCCTGGTATGGTGGGAAGGCCTTATGAGGAAAGGCTGAGGGACCTGAGGTTATTTTCATTAGAGAGAAGAAGGTTACGTGGTGACCTAATTGAGGCGTATAAGATGATCAAGGGATTGGATAGGGTGGATAGTGAGAGCCTTTTTCCTCGGATGGTGATGACCAACACGAGGGGACATAACTTTAAATTAAGAGGTGGTAGTTATAGGACGGATGTCAGAGGCAGGTTCTTCACACAGAGGGTGATGAGGGCGTGGAATGCCCTGCCTGCAGCAGTTGTGGAGTCGCCTACTTTGGGGGCATTCAAATGTTCGGTGGATAGGCATATGGATGATATTGGAATAGTTTAGGTTAGAGGGTCCACTGGCCGGCGCAACATTGAGGGCCAAAGGGTCTGTACTGCGCTGTAATGTTCTATGTTCTATGTTCTAGTGTCTTGTATAAATTCAGTATAACTTTTCTGTTTTTGTACTCTACTGTTAATATTAATAAAGCTCAGGATGCTATGTTTTATTAACTGCTCTCTCGACCTGTCCTGTCACCTTTAACGAACTACACAAAAACACCCAGATCCATCTGGTCCTGCACTATCTTTAAGATTGTACCCATTATTTTATATTGCTTCTCCATGTTCTTCCTACCAAACTGTATCACCTCAGACTTGTCTGCATTAAAATTCATCTGCCACCATGAGGGATATAGATAGGAAGAAACTTTTCCCCTTAGTAGATGCGTCAATAAGTATGAGGCACAGATAAAGATAAAGGGCAGGAGATTTAGAGGGGATTTGAGGAAAACATATTGAAGTCCGCCATGCAATCTGGTCACCAATCGGAAAAACTGTGTGGAACCTGACTGCCTGTGTCCCATGTTGTTTAATGTGGGGACTCCGGCACGCAGTCAGGTTCCACTCAGTTTTGCCGATTAGTGACCAAATTGCATGGCGGACTTCAATAGCGGGGCCTGCTTGCAACTTCCATCTATCCTTGCAGCCTTTGGAGCAGCTGCCCCTCCACTACCTGCTCTGCTGTTGAGGACTTCTTGGATTGGTTTGTGTCTGAAAATTTCCCCTGACCTTCCCACCACGGAAGGCCCTGGCAGGAGTGCAAGCTCCAGACAGCATCACTCTCGGGTTCACTGGAACACACAAACCTCTCCACCATGGCAAGTTGACAATCCTCGGAAAGGATTACCATAATGACTACACTTCAAAAGAACTTCATTGACTGTAACAAGCTTTGGGATGTCCTGAGTTCTAAAATTTGCTGCAGAAATGCTCATCTTTTTTCTGTGGAATCATCATGGTCTTTGTGTCAAGAGAAAATCTTTGCATTCATGTAAAATTCATGTGGTAATTGATCATTTGTTTGTACATGTGGTTCCATTATCCATTGTAAAGGTTCGATATCTATGATCTACGGTGTCTGAATTACTTGAACAAGAAAAATTGGTGAGTGGAAGTTAGAAGGTGGATTAACCTCTTCAGGCAGCACTGCTAACTCTGCTGGGAAGCTTCTTTACCGCAGAAGAGAATCCAGGATTGGAGGTCTTATATCTATTAAGAAATAAGATGGAGTTGATAATATCATCAGAGATCCTTGTAGCTTTGCTGCGGATTGAACTCTACTTCACTCTGGATGCTGAATGCATATTTCACAAGAGTCAGTGTGACCTATTGAGTACTTGAATCTCTGCATTCATTATGTCCAATGTTCACTAAAGACCCAATTCAAATACCAGTTAGGTCTATATGATGAATGCCCATATCTTAACAGTGCCCAAATAAGCTAAGTACTTTATTGCGCATTCCCAATTTGTCTTAAATTGACTGGCTTGCTTGGATATTTAAGATTCAGTCACATGGCTGTGGAGCCACATATGCCAGACCAGACCAGGAAACAATGTCAGATTTCATTCCCTAAATGGTCATCGTAAGATTCCAGAACTTTACAAGTTCAGTGATGGTGGTATACAAACCCAGGTTTACAGAGCATTACTCTGGGTCTCTGGATCCCTAGTGCAGTGCAATACCACTACATCACCTCCTCCCCAAAAACATGATTCGTACTGGAGACCTATACATTTCTCATATCACTTACGTCCTTGCTGTTAAAGGCACATTACTTTTTCTTGCTGGATCTCCCACAAACTCACCATTTATGGTTCATGTTGATCTTGTTAGGCAAAGAAATGTTAAGGAATCATCTTGTTGCATGGCATCTCTTATGTGTGACCATTTACACAGTCAAAGCTGCTAATGTGATGTGGTGGCCATTACAGAAACTTAGATGTCTCAGGGACAGGACTGGGTACTTCAGGTGCCAGGATTCAGATGCTTCAGGAAGGACAGGGAAGGAGGTAGAAGAGGTGGGGGAGTGGCACTGTTGATCAGGGACAATGTCACAGCTGTAGAGAAGGAGGATGCCGTGGAGGGACTGTCTATGGAGTCTCTGTGGGTGGAAGTTAGGAACAGCAAGGGATCGAAAACTTTGCTGGGTGTTTTTTATAGGCCGCCCAATAGTGACAGGGAAGTTGAGATGCAGATGGGGAATCAGATCCTAGAGAGATGTAGAAATAACAGAATTGTCATGATGGGAGACTTTAATTTCCCAAACATCGACTGGAATGTCCCCAGGGTAAGGGGTTCGGATGGTGAGGAGTTTGTTAGGTGTGTTCAGGAGGGTTTCCTGACACAGCACGTGGATAAACCTACGAGAGGAGAGGCTGTACTTGACCTGGTGCTGGCTAATGAACCAGGACAAGTGCCTGATCTCTCAGTGCAAGAGCACCTGGGGGTTGGTAATCATAATTCTATCTCCTTCACAATAGCATTGGAAAGAGATAGCATCAGGCAGGATAGGAAGGTGTTTATCTGGAGTAGGGGGGAATATGAAATCATTAGGCAGGAAATTGGAAGAGTAAACTGGAAGGAGGTGTTTTTGGGGAAAAGTACTGAAGGAAGGTGGCGGATTTTCAAAGAATGTTTGTCTGGAGCTCTGCATGACAACGTTCCAGTGAGACAAGGAGGTTTTGGTAGGTTGAGAGAACCGTGGTGCACAAAGGTTGCGATGAGCCTAGTTAGGAAGAAAAGAAAGTTGTACAATAGGTTCAGGGAGCTAGGGGATGTTCAGGATCTAGAGGCGTATAAGACTTGTAGAAGGGAGCTTAAAAAGGAAGTTAAAAGAGCCAGAAGGGTCTTGGAGGGTAGGATTAAGGAGAATCTCAAGGCATTGAGGAAATGAATTCTCCCCATCCACTCTGTCAAAAACCTTCTTAATTTTGACGATCTCGGTTAAAGGTTAGTATCTGGAATGACAGCACTGAGTGTCAGGTAAAGCTCGGACATTAACTATTCTCCTGTCACTTGGTCAGTGACTCTCCATCACATTATAAGGACCTTTCAGCAAATGAGCAGAGTTTCTGCATCAATAACTACACAGTGTGATGAAGGTCTCCTGGAAACTCAGTGATTGAGATGTTGAAGACAAAAAAATGGGGCCATTAAAAAAAAGTGAGAGGGAGCCTGAAGGGCTGGTACTTGGTGGGAAAGTGTGAATGTGTGCTGTTCAAACAGAATGAAATGTACTGGGCTATTGAAATCGCCTAGGCTGAATGTGAAACTCTTCCAGTTTTACAAATATGTGAAGAGTAAAAGGATGAGAAGAGAAGGGATAGGACCTATAAAAGGTGAAGGGGGAAAAGTCTGTGTGGAATCAGAAGAAATGGCAGAGGTGCTTAATAAGTACTTTGCCTCAGTATTCACAGTGGAAGGTGATCTGGGGGGTTATATTACAGGATTGCGGCAAACTGAAAAGATTGAGTATATGAACATTAAGAAAGAGAAGGTGTTGGAACTTTTAAATTCCATCAAGGTAGATAAGTCGCGGGTCCGGATGGGATGTACCCCAGGTTACTGTGGGAGGTGAGGGAAGTGATTGCAGAGCCCCTGGCAATGATCTTTGCGTCATTGATAGAGACGGGAGAGGTTCCGGAAAGTTGGACAATTGCTGATGTGGTGCCTATTTTCAAGAAAGGGAACAGGGATAGCCCGGGCAATTACCGATCAGTGAGTCTGACCTCAGCGGATGGTAAGTTGATGGAGAGGATTCTGAGAGATAGGATTTATGAGCATTTAGAGAAGTTCAATATGATCAGAAAGAGTCAACACGGCTTTGTTAAGGTCAGATTGTGCCTTACGAGCTTAGTTGAGTTCTTCGAAAATGTGACTGAACACATTGATGAAGGAAGAGCAGTGGATGTGGTTTACATGGATTTCAGCAAGGCATTTGATAAGGTTCTCCCATGCAAGACTTCTTGAGAAGATGAGAGGGCATGGGATCCAAGGGACTCTGATCTTGTGAATCCAGAACTGGCTAGCTTGCAGAAGGCAGAGTGTGGTTGTGGATGGGTCTTTCTCTGCATGGAGGTCAGTCACCAGTGGAGTGCCCCATGGATCTGTTCTAGGACCCTTGCCGTTTGTCATTTTCATAAATGACCTGGATGAGGAAGTGGAGGGATGGGTTAGTAAGTTCGCTGACGATATGAAGGTTGGTGGTGTTGTGGATAGTCTGGAAGGATGTCTGAAGTTGCAGCGAGACATAGATAGGATGCAAGACTGGGCAGAGAAGTGGCAGATTGTCTTCAACGCAGATAAATTTGTGGTGGTCCATTTTGGAATGCAGGAGTATAATATCAAGGGTAGGAGTCTTGGCAGTGTTGAGGAGCAGAAGGATCTTGGGGTCTGGGTCCATAGGACTCTTGAATGTGTCCCGCAAGTGGAGGATGTCGTCAAGAAGTCATATGGTGTACTGGCCTTCATTAATAGAGGGATTGAGTTTAGGAGTAGGGAGGTAATGCTACAACTTTGTAAGACCCTTGTCAGACCCCACTTGGAGTACTGTGCCTCACTATAGAAGAATATTGAAGAACTTGATAAAGTTGTTAAGAAGGCGTATGGTGTGTTAGCTTTTATTGGTAGAGGGATTGAATTTAGGAGCCGTGAGGTTATGTTACAACTGTATAAAACTCTGGTGCGGCCGCACTTGGAGTATTGCGTACAGTTCTGGTCATCGCATTATAAGAAAGATGTGGAAGCATTGGAAAGGGTGCAGAGGAGGTTTACCAGGATGTTGCTGGTATGGTGGGAAGGCCTTATGAGGAAAGGCTGAGGGACCTGAGGTTATTTTCATTAGAGAGAAGAAGGTTACGCGGTGACCTAATTGAGGCGTATAAGATGATCAAAGGACTGATAGATGGATAGTGAGAGCCTTTTTCCTCGGATGGTGATGACCAACACGAGGGGACATAACTTTAAATTAAGAGGTGGTAGTTATAGGACGGATGTCAGAGGCAGGTTCTTCGCACAGAGGGTGGTGAGGGCGTGGAATGCCCTGCCTGCAGCAGTTGTGGAGTCGCCTACTTTGGGGGCATTCAAATGTTCGGTGGATAGGCATATGGATGATATTGGAATAGTTTAGGTTAGAGGGTCCACTGGCCGGCGCAACATTGAGGGCCGAAGGGCCTGTACTGCGCTGTAATGTTCTATGTTCTATGTTCTATGAATATGGAAGCTATTGAGAGGATGCAGAGGAGATTTACAAGGATGTTGCCTGGGTTGCAGGGCATGTCTTATGAAGATAGGTTGAGAGAGCCACGTCTCTTCTCCCTAGAGAGACGAAGGTTGAGATGTGACCTGATAGAGGTTTATAAGATGTTGAGAGGAATAGATAGGGTGGATTCTCGGAAGCTATTTCCCAGGGCTGAAATGGTCACTACGAGAGGACACAGGTTTAAGGTGCTGGGGGAGGCAAGTACAGAGCAGATGTTAGAGGTAAGTTTTTCACTCAGAGGGTGGTGAGCGAATGGAATCGGCTGTCATCAGTGGTGGTAGTGGCAAACTCGCTGGGGTCTTTTAAGAGACTTCTGGATGAGTACATGGGAGTTAATGGGATTGGGAGTTTCAGATAGTTGTATGGCCTGGTAGTACTGATATGATCAGCACAACTTGTGGGCCGAAGGGCCTGTTAGTGCTGTAGTATTCTATGTTCTATATTCTATGTACTGATATATGTGGAATTAAAGATACTCCTGTGGGCATACCTTCCAATTGAAAAGTTAGAGTGGAGGATCAGAGGAAGCATGAATTTGCAAGTAGTGAGCTCCATCAGGACTTCTTTCTCCATTGCCATATGTGTATAGAAGGCCTATATGCCCCTTTTGCATCCTCAGACCATCATAAAGCATGTTACATCCAATTATTTACTATGTAGCATGGTGTCTAGTGTTTACAGAAACAGCCAGTTTGTGAACAGAAGCTCCCAGAAATTGCAATGAGATGTGTGTGTCTGTGCCTGTCTGTGTGTGTGTGTATGTGTGTGTGTGTGTGTATGTCTGTCAAGGTGGTTGTGGGATAATTATTGGCTAGGACAGCTCGCCTACCTTTTTCCTAGTAATTTTTGGGATTTTTTTATAATCATGTGAGAGAGCAGGCAAGGCTTCAATTAAATGTTTCATTCAAAAGGCTGCACCACCAATAACGCAGAACTGTCCTGTATTGTCAGGGTGGATTATATGTTACAAATCCAGGAGGACAACAGGAATTGATAACCTTCCAAAGTGCTCACAATAATGAAGGATACCACTTGTACATTTTGGTTACTCCTACCCTTTCTATTCCAGATATCTTTGTTTCAGATCTACATTCTCTGCTCTACATTCTCGCAAATGGACTTATTTGCCATGTGCCTTAACAGCCAGGTTAAAGGACAGAATGTTCTTTTACAAATTATTGTAACAACAAGCCCTTTCCATATTGCCAATGAATCTGTTGTCTTAAAAATATTGGCAGGATAACACCCAGAGCATGTTCACCTTTAAATGCCAAACGATTGTATCAAATATTAAATGAACAAGCGACCAGTAGTAGAAACATAACACATGTTTGCAGCAATTAAGTTTATAGCAATTATATTTCACTACCTACTTGTAGAGCAGAAAATACTAAATAATCCATGACTCTAGTGCTGAATTTGTGACACTTTTAATGTGGACCTTCCACTAATCCTTTGCAATTATGTAAGTTGTTGAGCTTATCTAATTCTTTTCAGGGGTTCCAGTTAGACAATCAGTCAGAGTTTGAAAACTCTAATTTAAACTCAGTGAGTTGAAAAGTATAGGCTAATAACCACCTCCAGAAGTAACCAGAACCAATCAGTTATTTGAATAAATATCTGTTCAAATTGAGCTGTCCCTATCAGGCATGCAGCTGAAGCAATTGTACAGCATGTTTTTAATTGGATTTCAATGCTTGCATCATCATCTCAAACATGTTGCTTGGCAACCAACGGAACGACTGTTATCAGGTTGCATTGGCATAAACTGGTTTATGATTCCTGCAAGTAAAGTTAGGTTTCGATCTCTTTCAAACTCTGACAGAATTAATGGCTGGAATTTTGCTGGCACACCCGCCCTCGGTTCTGGAGACAGGCGAGGCTTGGAGAATGGCATTCTCCATTGGCCACGGGCAGGATTATACGAACCTCATGTTAGTAAAATTCTACCCAAAGAAACCAGTATCAAGCCCAATCTTAGACAAAAAAGTTACTTAATTTTTGTCACAGTCTCATTCTATTTCACTGCAGCCAAATTTTTGATCAAGTTTAAGGACAGGGGCAATTGTGAAAACAATATTGTAATAGGTGTTTGAAATAGATTTCTCAAAATACTGGCTGTCCCCAATGTTGCTCCCTCCCCTGATTTTTCCATGTTGCCAATACATGGAGTGCACCATGTGTGTGCTCCATATTTCAAAGCATTAAAGTGCTTGATTGGGGTAAACTGAATTATTAGCATGACCAAGTGACACATAGACATAGGCCCAGTCTGCCAAGCATAGCTCTACAGCTGCTGGGGATGAGCCCACTGCCTCCTTATTTTCCCGCTCAGTGACATTCATTTGTTCCCAGTGAAGCAAGCTTCAATTTTGAAATTCTCATCCCTCTCTTCAATTCCTCCCATTAGCTCCCGCCCCTCCCTATTTCTGTCATACCATTCAGCCACACAGCCCTCTAGGACATCGCTAGCTCTTGATCCTGAGCACAACTGATTTTAATCACTCCACTACTGAAGTCTGTGTCTTAAGCTTTCAAGGCCCTAGGCTCTTGGATTCTCTCCCCAGGTCTCTCCACTTCTTTACTCTTCTTTCTTTCCTTAAATCTGCCTTCCTGTCAAACCAAAAGGTTGCTGCAAAAAGTTAGGGTGCAAGGAGTTGGGAGTAAGGTATTAGCGTGGATAGAGGATTGATTGTCTAATAGGATACAGAGAGTTGGAATCAATGGGTGCTATTCTGGTTGGCAGTTGGTGACTAGTGGAGTGCCCCAGGGATTGGGTGCTGAGGCCTCAACTGTTTACCATATACATAGATGATCTGGAGGTAGGGGCTGAGTGTAGGGTAACAAAATTTGCTGATGACACGAAGATGAGCGGAAAAGCAAATTGCGTGGAGGGTGTGGAAAGTCTGCAGAGAGATCTGGATAGGTTGAGTGAGTGGGCGAGGACCTGGCAGATGGAGTATAATGTTAGCAAGTGTGAAGTTATCCACTTTGGTAGAAATAATAGTAGGAGGGAGTATTATTTAAAAGGCAAAAAGATGCAGCAAACTATGGTGCAGAGGGACCTTGTGCACGAATCGCAAAACCCAGTCTGCAGGTGCAGCAGGTGATCAAGAAGGCGAATAGAATGATGGCCTTTATAGCAAGGGGGATAGAATATAAAAGTAGGGAGGTCTTGTTGCAACTGTACAGGGTGCTGGTGAAGCCGCAACTGGAATACTGTGTGCAGTTTTGGTCGCTGCATTTGCAGAAGGATATATTGGCCTTGGAGGGAGTGCAGAGAAGGTTCACTAGACTGATACTGGAAATGAGGGGGTTAGCTTATGAGGAGAGATTGAGTAGACTAGGTTTGTACTCATTGGAGTTTAGAAGGCTGAGGGGGGATCTTATAGAGACATATAAGATAATGAAGGGGATAGATAGGATAGAAGTAGAGAGATTCTTCCCGTTAGAAAGGATAGCAGGACTAGAGGGCACAGCCTCAAAATAAAGAGGTGGCGGTTTAGATCAGGAGGAACTTCTTCACTCAAAGGCTGGTGAATCTTTGGAATTCTCTGCCTGTTGAAGTGGTGGAGGCCAACTCGCTGAATATGTTTAAGTCATGGGTAGATAGGTTTCTGATAAGCAAGGGAATTAAGGGTTATGGAGAGAAAACAGGAAAGTAGAACTGATCCACTTCAGATCTGTCGTGATCTTATTGAATAGTGGGGCAGGCTCGAGGGGCTAGATGGCCTACTCCTGCTCCTATTTCTTATGTTTGTATTATGTTCTGTCCTAATATTACTTTTTAAAATTTATTTATAGCATGTGGGTGCCGCTGGCTAGGCCAGCGTTTATTGCCCATCCTTAGTTGCCATTCAGAAGGTGATGGTGAGCTGCCTTTTTGAACCACTTCAATCCTTGAGGTGTAATTACATTTAATGTGGTTTGTTGTCAAACTATGTTTCTGTGAAGCTCCTTGAGATGTTTTATTGTATTAAAAGTATTTTCTAAATACAAGTTTTGTTGTAGCATGTGGAAAATAGAACAGAAGGCCCAAAGCTCCAAAATTCATGTGAAGGCCCTACAGTACATGGACAAGCCTTTTGGACCCTCTTCAACCTTGTCACCCTCCTCACCCCACCCTTGAACTCAGATCTGGGAGATTAAAAGCACAAAACCCACTGCTAATGACCTCAAATACCATTGTGAACAAGAATCCTTTAGTTGCAGGAAGTTGGAAGGGCCCAGATGAGTGGCTGTTATAGTTGAAGGCCCAGACTCACCCCTTTCTGCAATTCTGAGGAGATAGAAAAGTGAAGACATACCAATGCAAATGATTGCATCTCTATTTCCTCATATACCACCTGGGAAATGTTCACTGCCCCAGGCATTAAGGAGATTAACATTATGACTAAAGAAGGCAGTTTGTTTTACATTGGAGTTCACCATCTCTAGAGTGCAATGTTGTCACAGATTCATGGTATTTATGCCTAAGTTCATGATTTCTTTAAGTTTATTTATTAGTGTCACATGTAGGCTTACATTAATGCTGTAATGAAGTTACTGTGAAAATCCCATAGTCACCACACTCTGTTTGGGTACACTGAGGGAGAATTTGGCATGGACTATCCACATAACCAGCAAGTCTTTCAGACTGTGGGAGAAAACCAGAGTACCTAGAGGAAACCCACGCAGACACGGGGAGAACATGCAAACTCCACACAGACAGTGACATAAGTCAGGAATCAAACCCAGGTTTCTGGTCATGTGAGGCAGCAGTGCAAACCATTGTGCCACCATTCCAACCCTGCCTGTAGGGAGGAGTTTGTTGCAAAGGGTCTTGCAGTCCTCTATGATAGTTTGTAGTTAAATCAAGTGACTGTGCAGCATTACACAGATACAGGTTGCAGACATCTTTGTTGACTCCCCCAGATTGCATAAATTGTTGCCATACCATACTGCAAAGGATTTCACAAAGTGCTGCGTTACTAACTTTGTGAATGCAGATATCTTGTGAAGTTTGAATCATTGGAATCAACAACTGAAAGAAACCAGTCCACCCTCTGACTAACAGTTTGTATCACCTAAAGTTTCATGGCATTTATTCTTTTTAATTCATCCTTTTCATCAAGTACTTCCTCCTGTAAGTCAGTAACTGAAGCACAATCCTATGGTGTATAAAGTTGTGATGGTGCTTGCTACTGACAGTGTGAGTGAGAGAGGGTAAGGTGCCCAGATGTGGCTATATATTAGGTTTGGCCACCATTTCTTCTTGGGCACCT
This sequence comes from Sphyrna mokarran, assembly GCA_024679065.1. Classification (NCBI taxonomy): domain Eukaryota; kingdom Metazoa; phylum Chordata; class Chondrichthyes; order Carcharhiniformes; family Carcharhinidae; genus Sphyrna; species Sphyrna mokarran. The sequence goes on from JAGIQG010000005.1 coordinate 40,778,783, forward strand.
CAAGGAATAGAATAAGAACATAATGGTCAAGGTAAAAAAAAGGAACAAAAAAGATTTGTGGGGTTGGCATATAGACCAACAAACTACATTGATAATGTTGAGAATAGCATTAGACAGGAAATCGGAAATGCATGTGATAAAGGAACATGTTTAATTATAGGTGGCTTTAATCTGCAAATAGATTGGGAGTGTCTAATTACCACAGTACATTAGAGGAGGAATTTCTGGAGTGTATATGGGATGGTTTTTTGGACCAATATGTTGAGGAACCAATAAGGGAATAGATCATCTTGGACTGGATATTGAGCAATGAGAAATGATTAGTTGGCAATCTAGTTGTGAGAGAATGCTTGAGATGAGTGACCATAATATGTGGGAATTATTTGTAAAAAGTGGATAGTGATGTTGTTCATTCTGAGACCAGGATCCTGAATCTCAATAAAGCTAACTATGATGGTATGAGGCATGAATTAGAACATAGAACATAGAACATAGAACATTACAGCACAGAACAGGCCCTTCGGCCTTCGATGTTGCGCCGACCAATATAAAAAGCAATGCCCCTCCAAACTAAACCATTCCCTTCTCGTCCATATACTTATCAACTAACCTCTTAAACGCCACCAAACTTGGCGCATCTATAACTGCTGCAGGCAGGGCATTCCACTCCCGAACCACCCTTTGGGTAAAGAACCTGCCTCTGATATCCGTCCTATAACTATCACCCCTTAATTTAAAACTGTGTCCCCTCGTGCTAGCTTTTTCCATCCTAGGAAAAAGGCTATCACTGTCCACCCTATCTAAACCTCTCATCATCTTATATGTTTCGATCAGGTCCCCTCTTAGCCTCCTCCTTTCTAACGAAAACAACCTCAAATCCCTCAGCCTCTCCTCATAAGACCTGCCCTCCATACCAGGCAACATCCTGGTAAAACCTCCTCTGTACCCTCTCCAATGCCTCCACATCTTTCTTATAATGTGGGGACCAGAACTGCACACAATACTCCAAGTGCGGCCGAACTAGAGTTTTGTACAGTTGCAACATGATGCTGCGGCTCCTAAATTCAATCCCCCTACCAATAAAAGCTAAGACTCCATATGCCTTCTTAACAACCTTCTCAACTTGACTGCCTACTTTCGGGGATCTATGCACATACACACCAAGATCCCTCTGTTCATCAAGACTACTAAGAATCCTACCATTAGCCCTATACTCTACACATTTATTATTCCTGCCATAGTGCATTACCTCACAATTTTCCACATTAAACTCCATTTGCCACCTCTCGGCCCAGCTCTGCAACTTGTCCAAGTCTCTCTGCAAACTATAACACCCCTCTTCACTATCTACCACTCCACCGACTTTAGTGTCATCTGCAAAATTTACTAATCCATCCTTCAATACCCTTATCCAGATCATTTATAAAAATTACAAACAGCAGGGGCCCCAAAACAGACCCCTGAGGCACACCACTTGTCACCGAACTCCACGATGAATATCTCCCATCAACCACAACCCTCTGTCTTCTATCTGCCAGCCAATTCCTAATCCAATTAGCTAAATCACCCTCTATTCCACACATCTGCATTTTCTGTAGAAGTCTTCCATGGGCCACCTTATCAAACGCCTTACTAAAGTCCAAATATACCACATCAACCGCCTTACCCCCATCCACCTCCTTAGTCACTTTTTCAAAAAACTCAATGAGGTTAGTAAGGCACGACCTACCCTTCACAAAACCATGCTGACTATCTCCAATCAATTCATTAATTGATCATGATGGACTAGGAAACATTACTGAAAGGAAAGACAGGTGAAAAGGAAAGACTACTACATAAAGTTAAAGCACAAGTAGCATCTTGAGATGGATAGAAAGCTGGCTAGCAGAGTTGGTATAAATGAGTCTTTTTCTGATTGGCAGACAGTGACTAGTGGGTACCACAGGGATCTGTGCTAGGACACCAAATGTTCACATTATATGTTAATGATTTGGAAGAAGGAACTAAATATATTATCTCCAAATTTGCAGATGATACAAAGTTTGGTGGGAGGATGCAGAGATGCTTCAGCATGATTTGGACAGGCTGAATGTGTGGGCATATGCATGGCAGATGTAGTGTAATTGGATAAATGTGAGGTTCTCCACTACGGTAGCAATAATAGGAAGACAGATATTATATGAATGGGTGTAAATTGAGAGAGATGGATACTCAGCAAGACCTTGATATCCTCATGCATCAATCACTGAAAGTAAGTGTGCAGGTAAAGTAGTCAATAAAGAAGGCAAATGGTATGTTGACCTTCTTAGCAAGGGGATTTGAGTATAGGAATAGGTATATTTTACTGCAATTATATAGGGCAGTGGTGAGGCCTCACCAGGAGCATTGTGTGCAGTTTTGGTGTCCTAATGTGAGGAAGGATGCCCTTGCTATAGAGGGAATACAGTGAATGTTTACTAGACTGATTCCTGGAATACCAGATCTGTCATATGAGGAGAGACAGCAGTTAGGATTGTATTCATTAGAGTTTAGAAGAGTGAGATGGGGTTTCATAGAAACTTATAAAATTCTAACAGAGTTAGACAGGATAGATTCAGAAAGAATGTTCCCAATGGTGGGGGAATCTAGAACTAGGGGTCATTGTTTGAGAATAAGGGATAAATCTTTTGGGACTGAGATGAGGAGAAATTTCTTCACCCAGAGAGTGGTGAAACTGTGGAATTCACTACCACAGAAAATAGTTGAGGCCAAAACATTGTGCAATCTCAAGCAGAAACTAAATATAGTTCTTAGGGCTAAAGTGATCAAGGAATGTAGGAGGAAGGCAGGATTAGGAAATTGAATTTGATGATCAGCCATGATCAAAATGAATGGTGGAGCAGGCTTGAAGGGCCAAATGGCCTACTCCTGCTGCTATTTTCTATGTTTCTACATTGTAAGGCACCCCTTGAAATGTTGCTTCCATGGCAAGATGTTGTAACACATTATATTGTGTGAGATAGTAAATGAGAAGCAAAGGATACCGGCACATCTTTGGCGGAATACTCTGGCAGCAGTTTCTCTCACATTTTGTATTGCCAAAAGACCTAGTGTCTCTGCTTATGAATCAATGGTCACAGATTTGGTGATCTCACACCATGTATACATGTGCTGCCCCCTATTATATGCAGCCTTATCTTGCAAGTAAATATAAAAGAAACGTATGTTGGAAAATGAGAAATGAGAGAAGATTGTAGCATACAATATAATGTTGGAATAATATATGAGTGTGTGAACTTGTGGCATTCAGGAACCTTGAGTTGTAATTGATACATTATGATTTCCTCCATTTGACACGCTATCTCACTTGAGGTGTGTGAGTTTTGGTTCATAGCCTCTTTAGAACACTACTCTTTTTTGCTGTGAACGTGTTAAAAATATTTGGACAGAAGCTGAAACGTAACAGTTAACAGCACAGATGTCTACTGATTTTACAAGAGGGATTTTTTTTTTTAGGTAGATGACTGCTACTTCGATTGCTGATAGATTCCCGGGAACAACCCACAGCCTAACATTGAGACCCCTGAGAAGGAGTCTCTGGACCAGTAGTGGAATCTGTGAAGGTCAGTGTGTTCTTGCTGCTGGAGGATATGGGGAAGAGAAAAAGGGGGCTTTGCATTTGGTAGGGTACAAGTACCATGTTTATCTTTTTAGACTTTCCGCTTTGCCTTCCCACGAGACCTTTGTCCATTGTTCCTCACTGCTTCACCTAAATCTCAGTAAGAGTCTGGCAACACCAATTTTCAATCCAACCAATTTATTTGATAGTAAATCTGCAAGCTTTCGACTTTTGTCTTCGTCAGGCAAATGCAGTGTTCTGGTCTGCAATAGCACGCATATCAGCACAGACAGTCACAGATTGCTGATTAGAATGCAAATCCTTACACCTAACCTGCTATTCAAGTCTTAAAGTGGCTAACAATGTGGGTGAAGGGAACACTAAGCATTGGTTAGAGAGATGTGTATTGTCTCCAGACAGCACAGTGAGTGAGGTTTTTTGCTGTACATCGTCACCTAAATCTTCCAGCCTCTAGCTGAGATTTGTGAAACATTTTTGTCACAGGCTGAGAAATATAACCACCTCTATCTTCTTAAGTATGGTCACTGTGTAGATGAAGCTAGTTTCAATGTCAGAGGATTCTCATGCATATTGGTGAAATGGCCCATTTTTTTGTCCCAGTTTACCACTTCCTTGAATAATGGTCCTGATCACTATGAACTAAAGAAACATGTCCATTTGCAATGACTTAATAGATGGCTATGCATTTTGTATTTATTGTGGCAGACTCTTGAGAGCTCTACAGGCCTCCACCAATGATCCTTTTAAAATTTAGGTGTCAGTTTTCTAACTACATGATCCCACACTGCACCTAAATAAATGATTGCCCTGTAGTGTGGTCCACTGCAGTGTGGTCCCACTATTGAAAATATCACTGCCTCCAAAAACTTTCTAAATCTCCGAATCCCTCCTTTCTAAATGGAAGAATTCCTCTTGTAGTTACTATGTGAACAGTCATGTCCTTACCATTAGACCTGGCATTATCTCACCTCTTACAACATTTGTTCACAGTGAAGTTAAAATTTAGATGTTTTGCTATTCTTTTTGATCCTTCAAATGACATTTGTTTGACCTCAGGGTTGGGCTTACCTCTTATTTGGACCAAGAAGTCAAGATATTTTTGAGAATGAATTTTTTTCATGATGTAAGTTATCCCTGAATGAATAATGTTTATCTCTAAAGGTGTGCTTACTCCTATGTCACAGCTGCAAAATATACTTCCACGATATTGATAAAAACTTCAGTCCTGTATAAACTGATTCATAGGCTTGCATTTTCTAGCAACGTCATAGTGCACTACTGGTGCAGTTTATGACATGCTGCAGAATAAAAATACACCTGAAAATCGAGACATCCTTAAATAGATTACAGCATTATGTATAGCTTTAATGCAAATAGCAAACAAATCTAGTTAGTAGTCCAAGAAACTAATTTTCTTATTGACACAGTGGTTAGCACTGTTACCTCACAGCATCAAGGACTTAGGTTCGATTCCTAGCTTGGGTCACTGTCTGTGCAGAGTCTGAACGTTCTCCCCGTGGGATTCCTCTGGGTGCTCTGGTTTTCTCCCACAGTTTGAAAGACGTGCTGATTAGGTACATTGGCCATGTTAAAATTCTTCCTCAGTGTAACTGAACAGGTGCTGAGTGTGGCGACTAAGTGATTTTCACAGTAACTTCATTGCGGTGTTAATGTAAGTCTGCTTGTGATTCTAATAAATAAATTTCATTTAAACTAATTTGGCCCCACTATTTCATTCAAAGGCGAGCATTCAATACTTATTAAAAATTCATTTTATGGGATGAGGGTATTGCTGATTACACCAGCATTTATTGCCCATCCCTAATTGCCCTTGAAAAGATGGTGATGAGCTGCCTTTTTGAACTGTTGCAGTCCCTGTGGTGTAGGTGCACCCACAGTGCTATTAAGGAAGGAGTTCTAGGATTTTGACCCAGTGACAGAAAAGAAATGATGATATATTTCTAAGTCAGGATAGAACTTCTGAGTGGTGGCCTTCCCACTTGTTTGCTGCCCTTATGTTTTTAGATAGTAGTTGCCGTGGTTTGGAAGATGTTGCCTAAAGAGCCTTGGTGAGCCTTGTCAGTGCATCTTTTAGATGGTACACACTGCTGCTCCTATGCATTGGCGGTGGAGGGAACGGGTGTTTGGGGAAGGAGTGCCAAACAAGCAGGCTGCTTTGTCCTAGATAGTGTCAAGCTGCACTCATCTAGGCAAGTGGAGAGTATTCAATCGCACACCCTGACTGTAGATGGTGGACAGATTTTGAGCAATCAGGAGGTGAGTTTCTCATTGTAGATTCCTGCTCTCAAAACCACTGTATTTAGATGATTAGTCCAGTTGAATTTCTGGTCAATGTTAATCGTCAGAATGTCGATAGTGGAGGATTTGGTGGTGGGAATGCCATTGAATATCAAGAAGTGATGGTTAGATTCTCCCTTATTGGAGATTGTCAATGCCTGGCACTTGTGTGCTGCCACTATTACTTGCTGTTAACTTATTAGCCCAAATTTGGATATTGTCCAGGTCCTGCTGCATTTGGACATGAACGGTGCTGAACATTCTGCAATCATCAGCAAACAACCCCACTTTTGACCTTATGATAGAAGGAAGGTCATTAATGTAGCTGCTGAAGATGGTTGGGCCTCGGACACCATTCTGAGGATCTCCTGCAGTGATGTCCTGGAACTGGGATGATTGACCTCCAACCACTACATCCATCTTCATTTGTGCCAGGTATGACTCCAACCAGTGGAGAGTTTTCCCCACTAACTTCCATTGACTTCAGTTTTGTGAAGTTTTCTTGACGCTACTAAAATGCTGCTTTAGTGCCTCACCTCACCCCTGGCCAAACTCATGTATGAACCAAGACTGTAATGAGGTCAGAAGCTGAGTGGCTCTCACAGAACTCAAACCGAGTGTCACTGAGCAGGTTATTGCTGAGCAAGTGCCACTTGACAGCACTGTTGATGACTCCTTCCATCACTTTACTGATAATCTAGTATAGATTGATGGGCGATGATTGGTTGGGTTGGATTTATTCTACTCTTTGTGTACAAGATACACAAGTACTTCTTAATTTATCCTCCCTCTTCAGCTTTACAACATGTGTACTGCCTTGCTTTATGATCCTCACCTTGTTTTCTCAAAAGGAAAATCTTCATCAACAGGAAGAATGAAGCAAAAGCGATTCATTTGTGACTATCTTGAATGTTTTCAGTTCAACAACTTCCTCAAAATTTATAATGTTGGAACTGTTTCAGTACATCGCTGGACTGAAGAAAACTCAGCATGAAAGTCCACTGCTTTGTTCACATGCCACCACTATCATGAAGAAAAATAGTTCCAGAAACTAATTTTTTGCTTTGGGGATGAGAAGCATCATTTTCACCACAATTTTAAGTATAAAGTGGCAATGAATTCCGAGATCAATTTTGTCAAGAAGGAAGATTTGACGAGCTTTCCTTTTAGATGAAGATAGACATAAAATTTATTCATTGCAAATGCATTTTGAGTAGAGTATACAGAAATCAAAATAAAGCTTTAGGGTTTTGAGTTGAACTTCATTTCTTTTCCTATTAAGAAGAAATTATTATTGGTGATATTTGCTGGTGACATGACATTTCTCTGTTCATTATTCTACAGAAGATGTTGGCACGTTTAAAATCAGTGTATATTAAATAGATCAACATGTTCCTTAACATAGCTGTGTGTGTGTGTGTGTGTGTGTGTGTGTGTGTGTGTGTGTGTGTGTGTGTGTGTGTGTGTGTGTGGTGAGTGGGGGACAGTGAGTATATGGAGATGTAAGGTATTGAGTATAGCTCTGGTTCAGTTGAACTGGGCTCAGTGGCAGGAAGAGTAATCTTAGTATTAAAATAAAAGGCTTTGTAATCATTTGAGGAGTTTTTCCTGAAGCTTGTTACGTAAGATATTGATCCACATTCTATACAATAATAGCTTATTTTACATGATGTAGGGAAACATCATGAGGTGCTTTATAGGGGTACAATGAGGGGAAAATGAATGGTAAACCATAGAGTAAGATTCTAGGAGGGGTGATCAATGGCTGGCATGCAGTCCCTGAATGTTCTCCCTCTCTGTGAGTAAACCCTGCATTTTACTGAGTCATTGTCAAAACCTGGCATATAGAGCGTGAGGATGTCATGAACATAATTCCTCCATAATAACTTCCTTGGAGGGATACTGCCCTGCACCACCTAGCTTCTGCTGGTAATTAAGATAGATTCTTAGAGAAAAAGGCACAAGTACACAGAGTAGTGTTTATATTACAGTGCGAAAAGGCTCTGCCTCATTATATTCTGGTGTTCAGAAATTAATAATTAAAACCAAATATTTACAATGTGAGGTAGAATAAAAAGAAAGCTTTATTACTGAACAGTTAACAGAATAACTTTCATATCAATGAGTGGAAGGAGGGGACATAGAATCCCTACAGTACAGAATTAGGCCATTCGGTCCCTCAAGTCTGCACCAACTACATCCCACCCAGACCCTATTCCCGTAACCTCTCACATTTACCCTACTTATCTCTGTGGCATTTGCATCAATTTAGCATGGCCAATCCACCTACCTACACATCTTAGGAATGTGGGAGGAATGTGGAGCACCCAGAGGAAACCCACACAGACACGGGGCAAACTCCCCATACAGACAGTAACCTGAGGCTGGAATTGAACCTGGGTCCCTGGCACTGTGAGGCAGCAATGCTAACCACTGTGCCACATGGATGATGGAAAGGAAGGGAGCGTCATTTTAATTTAAAATAGTTAATAGACTTATTGAATATAAACAGCACATGGCCCACTCTCCAATTCACTGTCTATCCCAACAGAAAGAAACTTTCCCCAAGTAAGAGTGGGCAATAAGCGATGTTGTATCGCATTTCCCACTGAAGCACCAATGTTCTTTGATCTGTGACACACGTTTCCTTGAACTGTGTTCATGAGGTATCTGACCTGAGACATTAGACCAATACTCATTTGGGAGCGCTCTCATCTCTAAGTCACAGTTCAAGGTCCCATTCCTAGCACTGGAGTTCAAAATCAAAGCAGCGCTCAACTGCAGTACTGAGAGAGAGCTGCACTGTCGGATATATCATCCTTCAGGTGACAAATCAAACCAAGGCTGAAATTACCTTTAAGGTACAATTGCAAAGAATAACTAATTGTTTCTAATGTATAGACTGATATTTTATTCCTCAATCAATAACATCAAAACATATAGGGAGTGGTTCACCCAACGCTGTGGGCCGGGAGACTCAAGCGGAGACCGTTTAGTGGGCTTCCCGCTGGTAAGAAGTCTCACAACACCAGGTTTCAGTCCAACCAGTTTATTTGATTGTGATCCACTTTGATAGTAAATCTGGTGTTGTGAGACTTCTTGCTGTGTTTACCCCAACCCAACGTCAGCATCTTTACATCATGAGTTCCCACTGGTGACATGGCTTCCATGAGTCTCTGGGCACCAAATTTCCAGCGCCATTAGCTCCACGCCAGATATCGGCAAAGAGCTGTATAATTTATGCTAATGGGGATTAGCATCCCATTAGTGGGCCTGGGACCAAAGTCTCCAGGCCTGCTAACAGGTCCCTCTCCATCAGGAGTGTTACACTCCAATGAGGTTTACAATAGTTCCCCACTTGCATGACCGTACTGGAGCGAAAAGGAAGCACAGTAAGAAGTTTCATAACAGCAGGTTAAAGTCCAACAGGTTTATTTGGTAGCAAACACCACTAGCTTTTGGGGCTTTGCCACTTCTTCAGGTGAGTGGGGAGTTCTGATCACCAACAGAGCATATAAAGGTACACACTCAGTTTACAGAGTGAAGGGGAGCCACAGAGGCTCCCCAGGAGGCTGGGGATATGGTGGATGTCCCTGGGCATTGCCAGCTTGGCGGTGTCAGCCTGTCCCCGACACTGCCCAAGGGGCAAAGTGGCAATGCCCAGGGGACACCTTGGCACTGCCCACCAGGCTTCAGGCAGTGCCGAGGGAGCACTGCTGGGAGTGGTCAGGGCTGCGGCAGGGTGGGGGGAGAGGGGGGGAGTGGTAGGACTGGGTGGTGGTCGGGGCTGCCAGGGGGCTAGGGGGGGCTGGAGATCAGGACTGTGGGTAGGGGAGATCGGGGCTGCCGGAATGGGAGTGGGGGGAGGTGGGCCGGAATGGGGCTTAGTGTTGAGGCTGGCCCAGACCCATCTGGGGAGGGGGAGGGCAGCAATTAGTCAGTGTAGGGGGTGGGGGGAGGTAGTTAAAGGGACAGCTTTTTAGGATTGTGGGGCTGGCCAGAAATTGGGAAGTCAGCATTGCGAGGTTACTGCGCATGCACCAGTATCCACCATGACGAATCAGCAGATGCACAGTAATTCGCCCAGTGATATGCTGCAGCCTCTCCAGCAGGAATAGGCCCTGTCCCCAGATTTTCAGCGTGATTCATGCTAGGGCCCTCTGCAGTGCAGAGTGTGGAAGATTCATTTTGAAAATCTGCTGAACAAAAAAAACAGCTAGAGTTACTTCAGTTTTTATGTGAATTCAACACTTAGAATTTTTTTGGGTGAATCCCACCCATTATCACATTGCTGGTCGTGAGATCTTGCTTGTGCAGTTGGCTGCTAGATTTCCTTCAAAAGTGTTTCAATGGCTGTAAAGCATTTTGGGACATCCTATCATCATAAAAAGAATATATAAATGCATGTCTTACCCTCCATCTTCTACTTTAAAGAAGGCTTCTCACCAGTTTATTTTAATCGACGTGAACAGAGTAAAGTGGAGAAGCATCACTGCAGTAATATGATAGCTTCATTTCAGCGGACCATTAGGTAGCAGACTGATCCTCAAAGCTGTCAGAAAAAGAAATTGACATCTTAATGGCTACATTTATGGTGTCATGTTTAGTACAGAAAACTCCATTAATTTCCAACAAATTCTTCTCCCGACAATGAGCAAATGTTAATGTTGTTTCATAACACATCGGATGAAATTAGTAATTTGGTTGACTTTGTGCTTTAAGTAGCTCTTAGTCTGCAATCAGCAGGTAAAGCTTGTTGAAATGTTCATCATTACCGTGGTGTAGATTAAATTAAGACTCTACTATTTGGGCAGGATTTTCCGGCTGCGCTCCTCCCAAAACCAGAAAATCTCATCTGAGGTCAACGGACCTTTGCGAGGTCCAAACCCACCTGCAACTATTCCTGCGGCAAGTGGGATGGGAAAATTCCCTCCCTTTGTTTTTAAAAAAATCATAAATGTAAAAATAAATTTATATTTAATTTGATTACTGTGGACACCACTGAACATAAATTCTAACATGTGAAAAATACCATAATTGTTCTTTAAGTTAATTATTTACTACCCCACACCCCCCATCTTCAGCATTGCTCCTACCCTTTCAGGTTTGTGCATACGAGTTACCCTTTGCCTAGATGTTCAGGAGCAGTTCTACCATGACTGTCACTCCAATGAATGGCAGAAGCAGTTACAAAACCTTCCCCAAACACTACACTTCTCCCCCACCAACTATTCATCAGGAAACAATCTGGAATATTCTATCTGACAGCAGGAATCCACTGACTTATTATCAAACGTGTACATGTTCTTATCTTTATCCATATCACAATGTAGAACATATCAACTTGCCTAGTTTCTGCCACTGACAGCATTTGTTATATAAAGGGGAAAAGTGAGTATGGATTTGCATGATTACTGATTGGCTCCATTCCTTAAGGTATAATGAGCATTCCCTGCAAATAGCACTTGAAAGCCTGGTGATAACCAGCAAAATTTGGTAATATGACATTAGATTCAATAGTTAGCAAAGTAAATTGTCCCTCTTGGATTTTTGCATGAAAGGGAAAATGGGATCAGGATATGAATTTGATGATCAAAATGAATGGCGGATCATACTCGAAGGAACCAATGCCCTACTTCTGCTTCCAATTTCTATGCTTCTATACATGTTTGTGTTTTTTTAAAACTTGATTGCTGACTTATTTGAAGATTGGGATTGTTCCTATTTGCCCCTGCGAGGACGGCTTATCACATTCAGCTTCCTCTAGGCACCCAGGTAGGACATTCTGACCCAATCACCCACAATCTGTGACGCATTATAATCGGCCCAACGAACAGTGTTGAAAACCATCCGATTTGTTTCCCCCTATGGGCTGTGAAGGAATGTTTGACCATGCCACAGCAGCCCATCTGGCATCCAGTTCAAAGTGGCAACAATTACTCATCGTAGTCACAACAGAGTTTGAATGACAGGAAGTCCTGGGGCTGACATGCGATGCCAGCTGGGTGGGAAATAGGTGCCAGTGTGAGACATGTGTATTTTTATATCTTTGATTGTCTGTACCAGCTGTGTTTAAAGCTGATGGTTTCACCTCTGGCCAGGAGCCGATTATTCTTAAAGAAGATCAACCCACCATCCGCGTTGAAAAAGAAGACCAACCAGTAGCATACCAGTGTGATACACTACTTGGAAGTGATGTTGTGGCATCTATAAAGTACTCAGTATATACTAACACTGGTATGTATTAAGGAAACACTACATTGGTCATACTGTTTAACGCATAGAGTATTTTCTAGTAATTTGCTACTATAATATCATTAGTGTTTAGATATGTCACTTGATTTGAACCCTGGTTTTCTCAGTGAGAATGGGTGTGGGGAGAAAATTAAAATCAGACCAAAGACACTTAAGTATCTCAGGCTGCAAAGTTTCCACTCTGCAACATCTTTTCTTCGAAGTTGGCAAGTGCAGGCAAGTGAGGGGCACATTTAACTGCCCTGCCAACCTTACAATGTCACAGCATGATTTTACAAGGATCAGGGGGAAGTCCACTCAGCAAAATCAAGTGGGGTGCAGCAGAATGGACCAAACAGGCAAGTATAAGGAACTTTTTCACTTTTTGCCGGAACAATAAGTAATACTTGGTCTTCCTGCCCTTGCTGCAGCTCTGCCTCTCCCTCCTCCCCACACCACCATATTTATGGGAACCATTCCCCATCCAGACGTTACCTTACGCTGGAGCTCATTCACTCAGGTACCCAGAGGCAGATGGCTCCAGCCTCAATTCCTGCTTCCACCTGCTGGCCAGGTCATTACTCTCCCCAACTTTGAGCAGAATACCATTTCAATTATTCAAATATGGCCCTTAATTTGAAACCAATTGAACTCATTTTCTGTGGAGTACACTATGCACTCTGGGGCTCTAACACATCCCATCACCACGTCACACCCATTATAATTAGAATTACCTATTCCTTTTATTGTAACCGTAGAATTATACAGTGCAGATGAGATCCTTCGATCCATCGAGTCTGTACTATCACGTTAGAAACACCTGAACCCCCATCTGTCAGCATTTGGCTCATAACCCTGAATGTTATGATGTGCCAAGTGCTCTTCTGGATATTTTTTAAAGGGTGTGAGGCAACTCGCCTCCACCATCCTCCCAAGCAGCACATTTCGGACTGTTACCACCTTCTGAGTAAAAAGGATTTTCCTCACATTCCTCTTGAACTTCCTGCCCCTCACTTGAACCTATGTCCCCTCATGACTAACCCTTCAACTAAGAGGGAATAGCTGCTCCTTACCCACTCTGTCCATGTCCCTCATAATCTTGTACACTTCAATCAAGTCGCCCCTCAGTCTGCTCTGCTCCAACAAAAACAAGTCTCCCCAACCTCTCCATGGCTTAAATGTTCCATCCTAGGCAGCATCCTGGTGAATTTCCTTTGCACTCCATCCTATACAATCAAATCCTTCTGATAATGTGATGACCAGAAATGCATACAATAGTCTAGCTGTGGCCTCACCAAAATTTTATACAACTCCTACATGACTTCCCTACTTTTGTAATCTCAATTAATAATGTCAAGTGTCCCATACACATCTTTTTAGCACCTTTTTAACATGGCCTTCTGCCTTCAAAGACCTGTGGATAGATTCCTTTGTTCCACAGAACTTCATAGTGTCCTACAATTCATTGAGTACTTCCTTGTCAAATTACTCCTTCCAAAGTATATCATCTCACACTTTGAATAATATATAGTTATCACATGTCTTCTATACTGTTTCAATGCAACCAGTACACATGGATTAAAATAAATTATAAAAATATGAATAATTTAGAAAAAAATGTACAATAACAAATTTCTGGTAAGAACTTAGAGATTTGGGTCAGATGTTAACTCTAAGAGAATGGGTTTTTAATGGGTTAAAATCTCACCCTTGTATCTTGTGGTTTTGGAATCATCACAGCGTGTATAAGTAAACTAGTGTCACATTACTCACTTCCAAACATCTTGCTATCACTTCCAAACATCTTGCTATCCGCTATGTAACCCTAAATAACTTTTGGAAGCACCATCAGTTTTCCTTTTGGGATTGTAGCAATTTTTCACCATAACCTTTCTCTGGGAATTAAATGAACCTTTGTACTTACAGTACAGAAATATTCAGAAAGGCTGCTGCATGCGTTTTTGTTGTTGAAGGTGCCATTCAGAATGTATCTTGTATTCAAGTGCACTGCTTATCAGTGCTGCAGTGAAGGACTCGTGTTTAAAGAGAGAATCTTGCTGTGAAAATTTCTCTTTGTAAACTTCACTGTCTACTAATGTTTTCATTCTTTTGGCTTCCACTGTATTTCATGAAACATTAATTATCAGGATGTGGGTGTTTCTTCTTCTTGTCCATATCCAGAACTGAATGACTTGCTCGGCCATTTCAGAGGTAGTTAAAAGTCAATCACATTGCTGCAGCTTTGGGGTCACATGTAGGTCAAGCTGGGTCAGGACAGTAGATTTTCTTTTCTCTAAAGAGCAATTTAAACTCCAGATTATTAGTCCAGTCCTCAGGATTATTAGTTCAATAATATAAATTAGCACGTTGTCATAATCGACCTTACACTGGCAGAAACAGAAAGAAATTGATCTGCTCCCCAGTCTTTCCCACTGTCACTCAATAACTGACCTTCAACAACTATTGGAGAGTACTAAGAGATGACTGGTCTACAGTAGGTGTCTGACACTTAAAATCCAGCTGAGTTCAAAGGTCTACATTGGGCATTTATTTAGCTTCAGTAGGGTCCTTTATTAGAATTCAAGAATAGTGATTAATGTTAAGATCTCTTATTGTCTTTATTGATTTATGTTGATTGTTATGAATAAATATTCTTCTTTAAACATGTATTGGAAGAATTTTAATTATTTTAGAACATGACTCCAACCATCTGCAGAAATAACGACTGAAGTAGAATTCTGCTTTTATATGCTTACTGCAAAGTATTCTATCTTCAACCTATTCTCCATAGAATCATAGAAAACCTACAGTGCAGAAGTGACCAATCAGCCCATTGAGCCTGCACTGATTCTCTGACAGAGAATTTACATATTTATCACGGCTAACCTATCGAACCAACACATCTTGGAATACTTTGGGGCAACTTAGCATAGCCAATCCACCTAACCTGCACATCTTTGGACTGTGGGAGAAAACTGGAGCACCAGGAGGAAACCCACATGGACACATGGAGAACATGCAAACTCCACACAGACAGTCACCCACAGCAGGAATTGAACTCCTGTCCCCTGTAGCTGCAAGGCAACAGTGCTAACCACTGTGTTGCCTCCAGCTGTGGAGATGCCAGCGTTAGACTGGGGTAAACACAGTAAGAAGTTTCACAATACCAGGTTAAAATCCAACAGGTTTATTTTACAGCAAAAGCCACTAGCTTTCGGGCCTCTGACCCTTCATCAGGTGAGTGGGGAGTTCTGATCACAAACAGGGATGTAAAGACACACACTCAGTTTACAGAATACTGGTTAAAATGCAAATTTTTACAGCTAATCAAGTCTTAAAGGTGCAGACAAAGTGAGTGAAGATAGCATTAAGCATAGGTTAAAGAGATGTGTATTATCTCCAGCCATGACAGTAAGTGAGATTTTGCAAGCCCAAGCGACTCATGGGGGTTACAGATAGTGTGACATGAACCCAAGATCCCAGTTGAGGCCATGCTCATGTGTGCAGAACTTGACTATCAGTTTCTACTCAGTGACTCTGCGCTATCATGTGTTGTGAAGGCCACCTTGGAAAATGCTTACCCTAAGATCAGAGGCCAAATGCCCGTGACTACTAAAGTGTTTGCCAACAGGAAGAGAACAGCCTTGCCTGGTGATTGTCAAGCAGTGTTCATTCACCCATTGTCATAGCGTCTGCTTGGTTTCCCCAGTGTAGCATGCCTCGGGACATCCTTTCTTGCCGCGTATCAGGTAGACAATGTTGGCCGAGTTGCAACAGTATGTACCATGTGGATAATGTGGTGGATAAATGTTTTCAAGTGAGAACACCATTCACTCCACCAGGTTCACAGTACATACTCTTGCAACTCGGGGTGGGAGGGTGGTGGTTTTCTCACCCACAGCAAGGATTTATAAGGCCATTCCAGTCATCTCTACACCAAACCACATACCCACCATCAAGTGAAGGGTATTAAAAGTTGTCCTCCCTTAGTGTAAATGCAAAGATTATAGCAAATAAAAGAAAAATCAAAACAGATAAATAACACAGAACTCTCATGTCGTAAATCAACGCAGTACCTTCTCCAACGGAAGGCAGGAGACTTACAAACAATTAACTGATGGCCTCCCTCATTCCACCAGCCACACCAGTGGATGAACATCATGAAAAAAACAGAACAGTGAATCTTGATTTTTGTAGGCTAATAGGTGACAATTGCCTCTGTGCTCATGTACTATACACCCTTATCAGGATAAAAGACAGAATCATAAATTCAGGATTATAATCTCAAGAGAACAAACTTCAGATTAATGATGAACTGCAGGATAATACAGCTATCACGGAGCTTGAAAAGGCCAAAGCCATGGCAGGATCATTGAGCAACATCCAGGATTCATCCAGAGTTTCTCTGAAGCCTCTGCACCTTTGTCATGTCGTTGTCCCGAAGCCCCAGCAAAGAAAAGCCTCAGCCCCAGTAGATAACAAGGACCCAACTTATCCAGCCACCTCCAACTGTCTCAATGAACACCAAGTACAGGACAACTAAAGACCAATGGTTAGAACCTTCAATCGGTTTCAAGCCTTGAAGACCAGATACAATGTGTTTCACTGAACTCGAAATATCCAGCCCTCAGATCGGGATAGTGAAAGCTTGGCAGCCAGTTCTCAAGTTCAGCTAGGAATTCATCCCCAGAACTCCTTGAGCGATCGGGGTGCATGGATACTCCTTCCCAGGCCCCATCTTCCCTGGTCCTCCAGGATATATGATACACCATGTAGCAGGATTTCCAAGAACTGAAGATGGTCCTTCACTGAGGAAACTGCCCTCTCCATCAACAAGATTCCAGGATTCTCTTCTCCACTTCACCCATTCGTCAATATTAGCCCCTGCCAGGGAGCCGAGACTGTCATCGATGCCCGTACTCATCCTGACAGCCATCATTGCAGCAACAACAGAATTATCGAAGCATAGGCCAGATCAGCAGTGAAACCGCCACTGCAAACTGAGCCTCACTCTGGTCACCTCCGACTACAGCATTCAAACAAAGATCTTCTCGACTTAACACAGCTGCCCTTTGCCTAAGGTCAGCCAGGATCTATCAGGATCGTTGCACAGATTATACACATCAGGATCAGGTAATTATGAGCTGCGTATTGGATAAAAAAATTGATGAAAAGCTGAGTAAAGCCAGAGCTCGCAGAAGTATAGCTGCTTACATTACCTGACTTCCCTTCCATTGCTTTGTTGATGATCGAGAATAGACTAATAAGTGGGGGGGGGGAGTAATTGGCCAGTTTTGATTTGTCCTGCTTTTTGTAGACAAGACATACCTGGACAGTTTGCCACATTGCCAAGTAGATGCCAGTTTTGGAGCTGGAGTGAAACAGTTGGGTTAGGGCGTGGCAAGTTCTGGAGCACAGGTCTTCAGTGCTATTGTTGGAATGTTGTCAAGGTCCAGAGACTTTGCAGTATCCAGTGCTTCCAACTGTTCCTTGGATTCACATGGAGTGAATCAAATTGGCTGCAGACTGGCATCTGAGATGGTGGGAGCCTCAGATGGAGGCCGAGGCTCAGCCACTCAGCACTTCTGGCTGAAGCTGGTTACGAATGCTTAATTTTGTACTAATGCCCTGGGCTTCCACGTCGTTGAGGGTGGGGATATTTATGGAGCCTCAATTAGTTGCTTAATTGTCCTGCACTGCTCACAATGTGGATTTGGTGAGACTGCAGAGCTTAGGTCTGTTGGTTGTGAGACAGCACGTCTCTGTCTATTGTATGCTGCTTTTACTGTGCGACGTGAGTAGTTCTGTGTCCTAGCTTCATCAGGTTGGCATTTCACTTTTATGTATGCCTGGCACGTGTGGAGGGATATGGAGTCAGTATAGAAGAATTTGGCTTATTGGGAGCATTAACTTCATTAAAGTTCAGAAAAATACATAAACAGAGGTAGAACAGGACAGAGCTGGGGAATATCCTGCCAGCTCCAAGTGGAGGGGATCTCCAAGTTTTACCCGAGTCCAACACCAGCATCTGCACACCATATCTACTATCGACACCACAAACTGCCAGCTCCAAGTGGGCAGGATCTCCAAGAAGATTGCGCATATCAACGACTTTAACCTGGTACTGTGATACTTCTTACTGAACTTCCACATTGCCAGGTAGATGCCAGTGTTGTATTATACTGGAACAGCTACTGGAACCCATTTGTATATGGGTAAAATGTTTTTTCCCTGCTTTGGGGCTTGTGTGGGTGAAAAATGCTGCACAGGGTGCTGTACCCACCCTTCAAAAAGTTGACCCTCCAACCTTCAGATTTATTTTGGAGCCCCAAGCCTAGCCCTTGTTCAGTCAGTAAGAAGTCTCAGATATCAGGTTAAAGTCCAACAGATTTATTTGGTAGTAAACACCTTAGCTTTCGGGGTTTGCCCATTCGTCAGGTGAAGCAAATCCCAAAAGCTAGTGGTGTTTACTGCCAATTAAACCTTCTGGACTTTAACCTGGTGTTATGAGACTTCTTACTGTGTTTACCCCAGTCCAACACCAGCATCTCCACATCTTGTTCAGTCAGCATCAGGTAAGGCAGGGAAGCCATTTTAAAACCAGGACCTGGCTATGGCCGGCGTCTTCAATACCAAAACTATTCTAACTTCAATCCCTAAGGAGCAGGGTCTCAAACCAGAGATGAGGTTCAAGGCGCTGGGCACCACAAGGCACCACTGGCAGTGTCTTCAAAAAATCCTATGGCGAGAAAAACGATGTAACAGCAAGATCTTCCTCCAAGCCAACATGCTCAGGTTGAGGCACTAAATCTTTCAGAGTCAATCTCCATAGAAACGTTTAGAGAAACCCTGAAAGCATTCCTGAAGAAATCAATAACCTGTACTGGTGATTGACTGAAATATGAGAAGGTTTATTTTGGAAGGCACTGAGCACAACGAGATTTCACCAGGAACATGCAGAAGTAAAGTCAGGGCGGCAAAGAGTGTGTAAAATCCTCAAAATAATTCATCGAACTGTCCATCCAAAGCAACAACTGCCTACATGTGCTGTAGTCCACAGATTGTGGGTTGGACTTACCAATCATCTCAAAACCCATTGAACCAGAGTGAAAGCAAATCATCCTCCATTCCTAGTGACTGCCTGAGAAGAGAGACTCGTGAATGTTACCTCATTTCAATTTATGCAGTGTTTCTTTTACATTTAGTGATTTAATATATTTTGCAACAGAGGCCAGTCTGCGGGGCCTTATACTCAGCTTCATTTTTGGGGCTCACCCCACTTCAGGGGTGAAGCGCACCTCTCATGCACACTCTCTCTCCTACCAACTCATACACACTGTCTTCCTCCCCACCCCTCACACATACTCTCTCTTCTTTCCCACCCTCCACATTCGCACACTCTGTTCTTCTCTCCCCTCACACACTCTTTGTTTCTCCCATCGCTCATACATACTTTCTTCTTCCCTCCCCTCACAGACACTCTCTTTCTCCTCATCCCTCACACACTCCCTTTGTCCCTTCCCCTCACACACACACTCTTTTTCTCCCTTCCCTTTACACACACTCTCTCTTTCTCCTCACTCCTCACACCCACTCTCTCTTTCTCCTCACTCCTCACACATACTCTCTCTTTCTCCTCACTCCTCACACACACTCTCTCTTTCTCCTCACTCCTCACACACATTCTCTCTTTCTTTCCAAGCCTCACACACATTTTCTCTTCTTCTGTCCCCCCACACACACTGACTGGAATTTTACTGGCACACTGGCCCAATTCTGGGGGCAGGAGAGACTCCAAGAATGACATTCTCCATTGGCCTCAGGCGGAATTGTACAAACCTTAGACAGTTGTGCCAATAAAATTCTATCCACTTCCTTTTCCTCCCCACTCCTCACCCACACTGTCTTTCAGCACCCTTCACCCACATTCTCTCCCACTACCCCCTGACACACACTCTCCTTACCCCCACCCCCTCAGCCACACTCTCCCTATCCTCCCCCCTCCCCCCCCCCCACACACACACACACCACACACACACACACACACACACACACACACACACACACACATTGTCCTACCCCCACCTCTCACACACACTCTCCTTACCCTCACCCTCTCACATACGCTCTCTCTACCCCACCCCCTCCTTACACTCTCCCTGCCCCACACTCCTCACACTCTCTTTCTACCCCCACCCATCTCGTGCATGGTCTCCCTACCCATCCCCCTTACTCACTCTTTCCCTACCCTCACCCCCTCACACATTCTCCCTATCCAACCCCCTCACATACACTCTGTCTACACGTCCCCTTCACACACATTCTCCCTATCCATCCCCCTCACATACACTCTGTCTACACGTCCCCTTCACACACATTCTCCCTATCCATCCCCCTCACATACACTCTGTCTACACATCCCCTTCACACACATTCTCCCTATCCATCCCCTTCACACACATTCTCTCTACCTGACCTCCTCACACACATTCTCTCTACCTGACCTCCTCACACACAGTCTCTCTACGCATCTCCCTCACACACATACTCTCCCTACCCTCTCACTCTTGCTTGCCCCCACCACCATCACCAATGGTGTCAGGGGAATGTTTGAGGTGCAGAACCTTGAAGCAAATGTGTTGTTCATTTCATTTCTCAATATTCTGTGAGATTGTTTTCCCCTGTATGAGTCACTTGATTCTCCAAACCTAAGTAAAATGCTGCTTTTTAAATAAACTGTATTAGTGCCGGTTGGCATTTTATTTCAAACCATGGATCATTGAATCATTAGTCGTTAGCATAGCCAGAAATTCAGTATGCAACAATTTAATTATGTAATCCAAGCCCATTAAAAGCATCAATTATAGAGCTTTATCAACAAGATAAAGAATAAAACTGGGTAAATAGAGTTAAGATACAGATCAGATCATCCATAATGGCAGAACAAATCAAAGGGCTGAATGGCCTATTCCTGTGCTCTTATCTGAATGAATAAATGAGGCTTGGCACATGTGTGTAAGTATTCATGCATCAAGCTCTTTCTTCAGTCAAGTCAAACTAGTCAAAATAATTATTACGTGGAAATGTTAGCATTGGACTGAGGTGAGTGCAGTGCCCAACTACTTCTGTGCAGTGGTCAAATATTATTTCATAGTTGGAAATGGCAGACTCACAGGGCAGGATTTTTATCTGAGCTCACCCCAAAGCAAGAAAATCCCAACTTTTCCGTGGGCTGCCCCTTGCTCGCTACAAATTCCTGCGGTGGATATGATGGAAAAATTCACCCCACAATTATTTTAGCGAATCATGCTATTTAAGGTGCTATAGCTTCTGTCTCAGAAATTCTCTGAAGATCAGCATTGTTCTCATTAACAAGCCCTGTGCCTCTTGTTCAGGGGGCATCTACACTAATCAATACATTATCACATGGTAATATCCCCAGGGCCATTACAGTAGTGACGCCTGTAAATCTAACTGAATATCTTTCATTTGTGCTCTTCTGTGACCCTCTCCAATCTTTTGACTTGAGGATTGATAATACAGTGCTCAATTTTTGTCGGGTATGAGGACATTAAAGTGCTTTATACAGTCAGCAAGTGAATGCATCAAGAGTAACCGTTATAATCAAATCTCATCTTAAGCTAATTAACTAACTTCCTCCCTCATGAACGTAAAAGATCATTTAAAAGAAACATAGTACAGGTCAGGGTTGACTCTTTCCTGGTCAGCAAATAATCAACCTGACCATTTCTCTCTCTCTCTCTCTCCCTCTTGTTGGAGAATCTAGCACAAATAAGAGTCACTCATTTGAGACAGAGATGAGGAGACTTTTTTTCTCTCTCAGAAGGGCGTGAGCCTCTGGAACTATCTTTCACAAAAGGCAGTGGAAACCTTGTGTGAGATTTTCTGACCTCCCAGCTCTGGAGGTGGTGCGCTGTTTGCTAGTGGCAGAATTCTCTGGTCCTGTCGTTATCATTGGGAATTCGCATTGATGTCACCCCATGCTGGCGGGACCAGAAATCCCACCGGTGTGAACAGTCGGGAATCCCAGTCAGTCTTTAAGATAGAATTCGATAGATTCTTGATTGAAAAGGGGATAGGTGGGAATGTGGGGTTGAAGTTACAATCAAATCAGTCATATTGAATGGCTCGAGGAGCTGAGTGGCCTACACCTGCTCCTAATTCATCAGCACGTATGTATGTAAGTCTAGACGGCTTTTTGTAAACCAGGAATCTATTCATCCTTTGCCTCCATTTTTAGAATCACAATGTTAACTTTGCACAGGTTTTCAGTGGGTGCATAGTAGGATGACCTCACTCAGGGATTAGAAAATAACCTTAATGGCCTTAATGCATTATGTTTTTTCTACCCGATTTGCTGATACACAGGAAACCTGGAAGTGAGCACAATTTCCAGCAGTCAATCTTAGACCTAATAGTGTAGTGAATCCACTGCTTAAAACAAGATAGCTTGCCCTTCTGGAATTTATTGCTTTAAGTGGTGGAGGAAACAATTGCATCAGCACAAATCATAAGCAAATCCTCCCCATTCTCTGGAGAAGTTGCTGGATAGGTCAAGGTGAACAGAGAAGCTCTCTTTGCTGGCAGAAGGTTCCTGACACATTGTGCTCTAGGCATGGAGAGAGAATGCTGAGATTGTCATCTCAAAGGGCATCACCCTCTGTACTGGAATCCACTGCAGGAATCACTTCTAATAACTTCACAAAAATAAACAGTTTAGAGCAGCATTTGCCATCTCATCAAGAGCGCCTGGCAACAGTCTTTGCCCTCCTTCCACCACTCTCAATGACGCATCCTCTCTCATGAACATAAAAGATCATTTAGATTCTCCTATCTTCTATTATACCCTTCACCATCCAGAATGTTGCACTTTAGCATCGAGAACACTGTAGCATCTCAAATACTTTACTGTCTGAATGCCTCACCATACAAACATGACACTATCCAGAACATGCTACTATTTAGGACACGTCACCCATCCAGGACACATCACTGTTCAGAACAGTCACAATCCAGAACAGGCCATGTCATGAACATGTCACCATCCAGAACATGTTGCTATTTAGAACATGTTGCCATACAGAATATTTCACCATTTAGAACATTTTATCATGTGGGACATTTGACCATCTAAGTTAATCCAGAATGCTTCGCCATTTCTCATTCTCATAGCAAATGCACACTTCCTTCTCTCTTCACACCAGCCACTAGCAGCATTCTCTTTTCTCACTTGCTGTCCCTTGCACAATAACTAACTAAGGTTAGTTAGTTGTGAATCTTTCACATTCCAGACATGAGCATGCCATTTAAGATCTCTCCAGCCTGATTTCATTTTGCTTCTTTTTCCTCTCAGCACCTGAGGAGAAACAGTCTGGAAAGAGCTTGAGGTGAAAGAGTCAAGGGAGATGGTGATATTGGCAGCAGGCAACAGGCTGTGTAAATCCCAGCAACAGGGTACTTGCTGGAAGATGGTATCCTAATTACTTGCCCTTCAAGAGCTAGTCAAGAAATTCTACTTTGTTCCAGATATTGTATCATTGTAGTGAATTTCACTCATGGTGCATCACGTGCTCAAAAGTAGCACATTTTTGTATAGAGATTCCAGAGTAAGGAGTTGATTGTGGCCTGTGCTTGTGTTAAACCTTATCCACATCAGAGAAGAGATCAGCATAATCTCAAAATACATTCTGCTCTTGCACTTTGCTTCCAGCAGCCCTCCTCTCTGAGGGTTGTGTGCCTCCAAACTAAATACCAAACTTTCTTTGCTTTACCTCTTGCAATCTTAACTCGAGGGCTCTCTAAGCAAAGGAAACTCCACCATCTGTAAGTTTCTCTCCAAGTTGACTTAATATGTTGTCACTCATTCACTGTTGCTATGTCAAAATCCTGGAACTCCCTCCAAAAATGTTTGAGAGATTGAAGTTTCTAGGTGACCAGATCACCAACAACCTGTCCTGGTCCCTTCACGTTGATGCTTTGGTTAAGAAAGCTCACCAACTTCTCTAATTTCTTAGGAGGCTAAGAAACTAGTCATGTCAGCTATGATTCTCACTAATTTTTACAGACGCACCATAGAAAGCATTCTTTCTGGTTGTATCATAGCTTGGTATGGTTCCTGCTCTACCCAAGACCGCAAGAAACTGTAAAGGATTATGAGTGTAGGCCAGTCCATCATGCAAATAAGCCTCCCACCTATTAACTCCATCAATAACTTCCTGCTAACTCAGAAAAGCAGCCAGCATAATGAAGAACCCACACACCCTGGACATTCTCTTTTCCACCTTCTTCAAGATACAAAAGTCTGAGATCATATACTAACATACTCAAAAACAGCTTCTTCCTTGCCGTCACAGACTTTTGAATGGAACTACCACATATTAAGCTAATCTTTCTTTAAACCCTAGCTACGGCTATAATACTATATTCTGCACTCTCTCCTTTCCCACTCTCCTATGTACTCTGTGAATGGTGTGTTTTATCAGTATAGCGTAAGAAACAATAATTTTCACTGTATCCCAATGCTTGTGACAATAATAAATCATATTAAGTCAAACAGCGCATAGAATGTCTGCGCCACACGGATTGCAGCGGTTCAAGTGACTCATCTTCCCAAGGGCAATTAGTGATACATATCAAATGCTGGCCTTGTTGATGACCCTCGCTTCCCATGAGGGAAGAAATAAAAAGCAATCCACCCTCATTTCTGGGCTAAATCCACCTATAATATAGCCAATCACCAAATACATTAGTTGGAAGGTACAGGAATTACTCTAACATTATGTAGCTCCTCATTTCTGCTATTTTCAAAAATTCTTTCATGTAACATGGACATCACTAGTGGGCCCAGCATTTGCTTCCCATCCCTAATTGCCCTGGAAATGAGAGGATTGCTGTGTTATTTCAGAGGGCAGTAAAGAGTTAACCACGTTGGCTGGGCTGGATGTCTTATTTTTCTCTAAGTCTTTATTCCCAAGTATATTTTGAGAACTCTAATTTATCTCGTATGCCATTGCATCATAAAATCCATATTTATGATGTTCTGTACTCACACTTTGAAGATATTTACCTGTCATTAGTAGTCAAAGATGTACATGAATCTGGTGTATAATACGTTCAATTATCTTGTGTCGCTGTGGAGAGTTATTAGCCACAAAATAAATTCTCACCTATTTATCACGTGGCAAATCCGTGAAGCTTCATTTTTAGAAATGTTATACTCAAAATTTCCCCCTCTTATCCTGATTCATTAAGGAAATTCTAGTGGGCTGGTACATAAGGGCTCCTGAAATTACTCTGCAAACACTTGACAAATATATATTTGCACCACCTAATAACTTAGATGGATCATTGCCTTGAAATTAATCCTTTCAATTATGTGAATGCCACAGCCCTAATCTGCACAGAAACTGACAGTGAGCTCCTGCGCACACATCTTGTAATGTATTCAAATGGCAGGCAAATTACTGCCTTGTGCATGGACCCCAGTTACTGACTACCTTTTAAAAAAATACTGTTTTATTTTTGCCAATTCTTTGCAACATGATGATGGCGGGGGGTCGGGGGAGGGAGGGAGGGAATATTTGCATTTAAACAACTAACGCCATTCCGCACGTCAAGATGTTTTCATACTGGAGAAATATAAGGAATTCCTAAATATAACAATTTTAAAATGCATTGACGTTAAGCCCAGTGACACACAGAAAGTTTAAGCATTGCGTACGACTGGTGCACAGTGTCACCAGTGACAGATGGTGAATCCCAAATTCTTCCTCAATTGCTCTGGCTATGAATGTCTGTTAACATATGTCGGAAACACATCAGTTGAGAGGCCGGGGGCGGGTTACTTCAGGGGCTTGCTTTCAAGATATATTCTGGATTGTCTCCCACACCAAGACTCAATTTTTCATTCTAGTTGGGTATTTTAATGGAATTATCATCGACATTCCTATAATTGCACATCAATGTTGGTCCGCATTCTTGTTTTGCCTGGCACCAGAGCATTTTTAATGCTCACGATATATTATGTTTGAAAGCTCTCAACCAGACTTCTTGGCGGCATTACCTGTGCCTCTCACAAGCAGTCTCAGAAAATTGTGTAGTAAATACATTGCACCATCCCTTCCATCACGCCTTCCCCCCATCTTCGATATTAATATATTGCTGACAAGTCTCTGATTCCCAAGATGCTGCTTTTCTCCTCTTGTCCTGTGTGTATTATTTTGCTAGCTAAAAGTCTGCAGCTATGAACAAAGACTGAATTGGAAATGCATAGTTTTCAAAGGGCTTGAAGGAATAAATATACAAAAGCACTGAACACTACACAAAGCAAACTTTAATGCACAAAATTTAGCATAAAATACTTGCATGAATATTTGGTTACTTTCATTGCATTCTTCAATCATTAATAATTAGGTTAAAGGATAGCTGTGACTCTTCAGGGGGGTCATGGCTAATTACAGGTAGGAGTCTCAAATGATTTTGTGTATTCTCATGATGGTAGTATTCTGACATCCCTGGTAGCATTCTCCATGCTGGTGTCTGGAGAGTTAACTGATCATTATTTGCTAATGTGCAAACCTGGATCAATATTCCTCAGGATTATTTTCAAGTAACATTCAAACACAGCAATGAGCTAGACTCTGTGAAGGCTATCGCATGGTGGATAATCAACGCAATACCCTAGTGCTCACACTGCCACATGAGATGTATCTAAAACACTTCCAAGAAATCCCAAACCAAAATAGACAAGGATTATGTAGAATTGGGAAATAAATTTCTGAATAGAAATTGTGTGACACAAACTGTTTAAAATCCAACAGTTTACTCAATTTTCCACACGCTTCCTGACCACCCAACTCCCCTTTCTGTTTAGGATAGATGTTCCCTTCAAAATTTCTGCTATCATGCCCCCACCTCTCCACCACCCTTTCAAAAAAGCTGCTTAAATGGGATTCTGTGTTAATTCAAATTGAGATTATGCAAACAAAAAGGCATCTGAGCTATTTTATTTAGATGTACAGTTTTTGTGATTCATTCTTTCAGTACAATTGGCCAAGTTTCATGACTATCTCACTGGATTGCTCTCGCAAGGTTCCAGAAAGCCTCCAAAAATGTGTTCTGTTTCCTCCTTTCCCCTACACCATCATCTCCAGGGTCCTCGAGGATCTACCTTTTATTCTCTTTTCTTTAAAAATCATAGAACCATAGAAAAGTTACAGCACAGAGGGAGGCCTATCTTGTCCATGCTAACCCAAGGTCAGTGGTGCAGTGTCAAGTTCGCTGTACTAGTAATCCAGAGGCACATGCTAAAGCTATGGAGACATGGGTTTGAATCTCACTAAGGCAACTGGGATATTCTATCAGGTGACTCCAGACTCACAAAAATGTGGTTGACTCTTAACTGTTCTTTGTATTGGCTTAGCATAAGCTACTCAGTTCAAGGTTCAATGAATGTTGGCATTGTCAGTGATGCCCCACATCCCATCAAAGAATAAAGGTAAAAAAACCATGCTGTCCTTTGCTGATACATAATCCCATCTCCACTATAGAACATAGAACATAGAACATTACAGCACAGAACAGGCCCTTCGGCCTTCGATGTTGCACCGACCAATATAAAAAGCAATGCCCCTCCAAACTAAACCATTCCCTTCTCTTCCATATACTTATCAACTAACCTCTTAAACGCCACCAACTTGGCGCATCTACAACTGCTGCAGGCAGGGCATTCCACTCCCGAACCACCCTTTGGGCAAAGAACCTACCTCTGATATCCGTCCTATAACTATCACCCTTAATTTAAAGCTGTGTCCCCTCGTGCTAGCTTTTTCCATCCTAGGAAAAAGGCTATCACTGTCCACCCTATCTAAACCTCTAATCATCTTATATGTTTCGATAAGGTGTTGGCTAACACTATGTGTACCTACCTGCCCATTGTTCTGCCAAGCAGAGAATGAGGAAAATCCTTTCTACCACCATGGTGAAGGAACCCCTGTTTCTATCTCTTTTGAATTCTATAGAGGCTTCAGCAGATACCCGTAAATATATCTCTTCAGCCACAGCGAGACAGCCAGACATTTGCAGCCCTATTTACTTTGCAATCAATTATTCTGATATTCTTCCTCCTGGGTACCTCTCCTCCACCATTGATAAATTCCAACTGGTCCTAAACTTTCCTGCAGACTACAAATCCATGTGTAGCCTTCTAGCCAACCCCATCCCTTTCCCCCATTGCCCCTCCCTCTCCCCATTGGTGAAAAGGGATATGGTGACCACACACCTTAGTCCTGTTCTTCTGAGCTTTCCTTACAAATCTCTTTGTTTCTGCATTTTTTTCCACCTTTAAGAATCTTCTTAATATCTTCAACCTAGCCTTACTTGTTTCTTTTTCCATTTTCACAGTCAGGAATTTATGCTTTGATATTTTTTGAAACGAAATGTGAGTGCAAGTTATTATTAAATGTTTAAGCATTTAGATGTGTATAAGAAAATTGGGATTGTTAACTATAGTGGAGTCGATTTGCTTTCCATTCACCATTTTCTAGTCAGACATTGCTACTACTTAGATTTTACTTTCTTTAGAGGCTTTAACAAAATCTGGAAAATCTGCTTTGGGAGTCAAATCGCAGATTGTTTTGATGATTGTTGCCGGGGGCACAGTTATGGTTGTAATAAGCATAATCTGTGGAATTGCCTTCTTCTGCTTTAGAAGGTAAGTGACCAGCCTGTTTCATAAACAATATAGCAAGCTCAGGATCTGTCTAAACATCCATTTGACAATTCATTTGCAAATACGGCACAGCTTTGGAAAGTGGAATTTCTAATAATTTAAAGTAACAAACATTAACAGGTTTCAACTTTGTTACCAATCTTATTTGACTTTTGCAAAATTAACCTTTGGAAATCCACCAAATGCGGTTCTGTTGCAGAGTATAATTTTTTTCTCTCTAATTATATTGTACCATCTGAATCTTGAAGGAATCATTTAGCTGCTAAGACTTGATTATCGCACCAAAGGTGCTAAAGCAGGTGTTGCAGTTTCTAATGAAGCGCCTCATTGAGAATTCCAGCAATCCGCAAAGCAAAGAGAGCTTTGCACTGTACAGCCAAAACAATAGAATTGGGAGAAGTCATGTGTAAACTGCACAGTGTTCTGATAAGAGCCCTCCATGAGTACTGTACTTAATCCAGTCAAGGACACAAGAGAGTCAGGTCTCATAGAACATGTAAATCCAGACTTCTGCTTTCAAGTTAAGTCACAAAAGCAGGCCAAGAGTTTGAAAGATTCATAGAAATCATCATAAAAATCCTACAGTGCAGAAAGAAGCCATTTGGCCCATCGAGTCTGCACTGACCACAATCCCACCCTGGCCCTAACTCCATATCCCTACATATTTACCCTCTAATCACTCTAACCTATGCATCTTAGCACACTAAGGAGCAATTTTAGCTGGCCAGTCAACTTAACCTGCATATTTTTGGATTGTGGGAGGAAACTGGAGTACCCGAGAAACCCACGCAGACACGAGGAGAATGTGCAAACTTTGCACAGATAGTGAGCTAAACTGGGAATCGAACCCAGGTCTCTGGAGCTATGAAGCAGCAGTGCTAACCACTGTGCCACCGTGCCATCAGTATTCAATTGCCAACAGGGAAATTTAGGATTAAAATTGGGAAATTACACATAAAGACTGGTACCAAAAAACAAAGAAACATAGAAACTAGAAGCAGGAGTAGGCCATTTGGCCCTTCAAGCCTGCTCTGCTATCATGACTGATCATCAAATTCAATATCCTGATCCCCTCCTTCCCCCCATATCTCTTGATCCCTTTAGCTTCAAGAGCTATGTCTAATTCTTAAAATTGCACCATGTTTTGACCTCACCTATTTTCTATGGTAGTGAATTCCACACATTTACCACCCAATAGAATGAAGAAATTTCTCCTCACCAGATTTTATTTTAACAAATAAACTTCCTCATTCATAAAACAATTTACTACATTTACATTTTTTCAACTACATAATCCCTAATAAAAACATACATTTTATTCAAGCATTTAACCCTCAAAAAACAAACATTGTATTCGTAGTCCCCCACACTTGGCCCCACAGAATTTATAACCACTTGAAGCTGTCAGTCAAACTGTGAACTGACATGAGTCCTACAGTGATAATGATAGTTTGTGAAATCAGTTATGCAACACAAATCCTATAATGTAATACTCAGGTCTATGTCAACTAACAGAGTGAAAAACAAGTACTGTGTTTTTTTATGTTGCAGCATGGCTTATTTTCAGTTTAAAAAATATTTAAATGCATTGATAGCTTGACAGTTCATTTGGCAGCTTAACATTTTCCTGGACAGCTTGACATTTCCCTTGACAGTTCCAATGAGTTTATTCACTTTTTATGTACATTCATGTTCAATTTTAATACTCTGAAAGGGAATTTAACCTTTTCAAAAGGGCATCTAACTACTCCCAAAGGGTACCATATCTCTCCCAAATGTGTCCTTGGACCTATACAAAAGGATACCCTTTATTTCCAATGAGCTTTGATAGCTTTATATCCTCTCCTAAACGTTGAAAGTCCACAAGTTGTGTTTAGACATTCCAGTTATGAAAATTCCATTTTTTGAAGGCAGCTGCACTTTTACAAATCACAAATGTGCAAACTACAAGTTTCCCCCATTCCCCACACCCCATCACACCCTAGTGGGTGCTGGATTTGGGTCCGGAATCTGGTGCCATTTTGGATAAGCCTGAGACTTTTTGCATCTTAACAAAAATTCAGCCCAGAGTTCATTTTTCAAGTTATTTTGTCAAAACTCACCTGGATGTTATTTATTAACCATTGGTTCTGAAGCCATCTCTTGACTGGTATTCACTTTTGCCACTTTGGTTCCCTTCTTTGCCCTGCATTATGTAAAAATCATCAGGTTACAGAATCATAGCATCTTTCCACGGCAGAAGGTAACCATTTGACCTATTGAGTCTGCCCTGGTTCTCTGAAAGAGCATTTTACCTAGTCCCACTTCACTACTTTATCACAGGAATCTTGCATATCTGTTCAGATAGCAATTAAATTGCCTTTTAAATGCCTTGATCAAACCTGCCTCCACCATTCTGTCACGAAGTTTGTTCCAGCCTCCAATCCTCTTTAGGTGAAAAAGCCTTTCCTCACATCATTTTACTCATTTTGCCAATTATTTTGAATCTGTGCCCTTCAATTTACAATGTTCTCTTGAGTGGAAACATTTTCTTATTAGTTTCTTTTTGGGTGGCATGGTAGCATAATGATTGGTTTTGCTGTCTCATAGCACTAGTGACCCAAGTTTGATTCCTGGCTTGGATCAGTGTCTGTGTGGAATCTGCATGTTATTCCTATGTCTGCATGGGTTTCGTCTGAGTGTTCTAATTTCCTCCCACAGTCCAAAAAGATGCACTAGTTTGGTGCATTGGCTATGCTAAATTCTCCCTCAGTGTACCCGAACAGATACCGGAATGTGGCAACTAGGGGATTTTCACAATAACTTCATTGTATAGTTAATGTAAGTCTACTTGTGACAATAATAAATAAATTTAAAAACTTAGGGCCCTGAGTACCTCTATCAAGCCTCTCCTCAGCCTCCTTTCTCTAAGGAAAAATAGCCCCAACCTCTCCAATCTGTTCTCACAGCAGCAATTCTTTATTTCTGGAATAATTTATGTGAATCTCCTCTTTACTCAATCCAATGCCTTTGCATCCTTCCTCAAGAATGGCACCCTGAACTGGTGTTTATGCAAGTTCAATATGATCTCCTTAATGCTTGTTACAATAATGTTCGACACTTTAACAAGTTATTCTGACAGATTCTTCTTAAGTGACCAAATTTTTGCTTTGACATTCTGGTTGACTATGCTATTGAGATTCAGATAGCTTCATGGGTCTTGGTTGTCTTTTGCAACAATACAACAGACCACAGTTCCAGTGGATAGTCTTGGTCACCTAATTGCACTCCCCTCAGTCTTAGTGGCATTATTTACCTGTGACAACTACCCCTGTTTAAGAGAAAGGATCCATTATAATTGAAAGGATTTCCTGGCCAGGAACATGGATATTAAATGGGCATCAGCTAAAGCGAATGAATTTTTATTGCTTTAATGATACTGGCACATGGTATTGATACAAACCAAGGGAAAATAGGCCCTCAGTGCCAAAGGTGCTGCTTGCCTGCCTGCTGAATGATATGCACTGAGTGAACATCAGGCTCTGCCTCAGTGTTCAATGCAGACTCCCTCATGCCTGATGAGCAGCTGCACGGATGATGCCAGTCATCATATTAATGTCTCTCTATTAGTGAGATCCTGAAATCTGCTGAAGGCTCAATTCTGCATGTGCAGTCAAAGTCACCTCACCTTGAAACTTTTCACTTTCTGCCTTCTTCAAGCCAGCAAACTGATCATCCAGTTCTGCACAACAAAAATTCTGCACACTGTCATATTAACTAATTCATTGTTAGGCAGATCAACACTTTCTTTTCCTAATGAATAGCATGACACAGCTGTTCAATTTCACTGTAGTTGCCAAACTGTATAGGGTTATTCATGGCATTCATGTAAGTCAGTTTCATAGCAGATTCCTGGTTGTCCTTTGTCACCACTTACCGATGCACCGTAACACATCCCAAGCTCACTTAATTTCACTTAGAGAGTATTTGTAGCTGTACTGATATTTGTAAGGGTTCAGAACAGAGACACAGTCAGCTTTGAGGTGCTGCCTTGTTCCAGGTCACCAGCATGGCTTAGAAGTTGCTCTTCAAGCCTATAGTAACTGAAGGGGAACTTACAGTTGACAAGTGGCTTTAAGAGAAGGAAGCTTTAGACATCTCAGCCAGAATTTTACTTTCCCACCCACCATGGGAATCGGAATGGGCTACGGGCTGATCATGGAAAATTCTATTGACGTTGAGTGGGATTTTCCGGTTTTGGGACGAGGGAGGATGTAAGATTTCTGGCCAGGGTGTTTTTGTGGTTTTGTGTATACCTGTCTGTGAATGAATGGCGAGAGAGACACAATTCATCCAGGGAGGATGATACCAGCTCTGAGCTTGTATCTGACTTTATCTAGTATTGGCTGGTGACAATTTGTAGTTAACTGCTTGGGTTATCTACTTGGTACACGGTATTGTTGAATAGCTTTCTTCGGATCTGCTATCTTCTTTCACTTCTAGGTCATAGATGACTTATTAATGTCACAATTTTACTTATTAGTGCCACAAGTAAGCTTACATTATACTGCAAGAAAGTTACAGTTAAAGTCCTCTAGTCACCACATTCCGGTGCCTGTTTGGGTACGCAAAGAGAGAATTTAGCGTGGCCAATGCACTTAACCAACACCTCTTTTGGGCTATGGGAGGAAACCGGAGCACCCAGAGGAAACCCACGCAGACACAGGGACTCTGAACACGCAGATTCTGAGCAAAGAACAAAGAACAACACAGCACGGGAAACAGGCCCTTTGGCCCAATGAGCCGGCGCTGCCATTTTAGCGTTCCCACTTCCACCCATGACCCTTGTATATGTTTATGGAAATCTGCATTGGAACCAAATTGGGGAGACAATTTAGGGACAATTTGTTTTGCCAATCAGCCGAAGAGCACATCTTTGGGGTGTGGGAGGAAACCGGAGCATCTGGAGAAAATCCATGCATGCATGGGCAGAATGCGCAAAGTCCCACAGATACAGGCCCAAATCCATGTATCTGCGCAGCAACAATGATAGTCACTGAGCTGTCGTGCTGCCCATCAACTGGTCCGGTTCAAGCGTACACTAGCCTAGTGAAGCACTAGGCTACTCTTGAAAAATCCAAGTGCAGCCCTCTCACGACCCATCGCGTGTATGCCCCTTGTTGGACAACAAGGCGGACCAAAGTACCTGTAGGATAAAGTCTGCACAGACAATGACCCGAGCCAGGAATTGAATTCGGGTCCCTGGCGCTATGAGTTAGCAGTGCTAATTACTATGCCACCATAAGTTACCCTGGTCACCAATTCCTACCAGGCATGCTGCACCACTCTATCTTGAGCAATACTCAAAGGTAACATTTCTTTCACTTAGCTCATGTTCACTTCATTGTCTATTACCTGGCAATGGAGTGGAGGGAAAATGGGTTCTGTACCACTTCAGTCAGTGGCCAAGAAACCTCATTTTAGTCTTTTCCAACCTCTTCTTTTCATCCAGATCCCAACCACTATTTGCCTTCTAGAAGTTTTGTGCCATTTACATTCTGTCACATCTCCTTTAGATGACAGCAGAAGTCATTTATGTAATTGGGAGTGTGACATGAATATCTCCCTTCCCTTTCCTCCATTACCTTGGCTAAGGCTCCCAGCAGCAGGTGTGAAAACCACAGCACAAGTTTGGGGTGTGTAACTAATCTGATCCTCAAAGTTTCTGCAGCCGAGGTGGCCATTGGGCAATTGCATTGCCGGACAGGATGCATCCATGCCACTGCTGGAACAAAAAACTCTTCTCCTGTGAGTTGAGAGGCAGCAGATTCCAGTACACTGAGCCAGCAAGACAACGGAGAAAAGGTAGAAGAGTGCAGTTGGAGAAAACTTTTGCATTCCATTGATTGCTTCCTTCTAATAGATTGCAAATGCTTAATACAAATTTTTACATAATTGAAACATGCCTGATCTATCACTGCTTTTCAGTTATTGAACTCAAACCTTATGTCCTTGTTGTGTATCACCATCTGCTAGTTCTGCTGGAAGCAATCAAATTGACAACACAAGAGTTGTAGATGCACATAAATAATCGCAGTAAATTTTATATGTGCGGTTCAAGAGAAAAAAGAAATTGGAGATGAACTCTGGACAGATGTTGAAAGCAATGGATGAGACTTTTTTGTTCTGTTATTAACTTTAGTATTCCTCTGTGCTTCTTTGTATTTTTTATCCTCCTACAGCAAAGAGTGAAAAGATGTGAAGTTATAGTGTTCACCCTACAGAAAAGGCTTGAATCAGCTTTTATATGAAGCAATATATTGAGTCTTGTTTTACCATGGGAACCAAGCAACAGATTTTCCCTCTTTGTCATTCCTATTGACTGGTCAAAGCAGCCTTTTAAAATTTATATTCCCCTCCCCCCACCGCTGCCATTCTCCCCTTGGTCATAGCAAACTTAGCACACACTGATGTTCCTTGCATCCAGTATTGCCGAGGAGAAAATGAGGAGTTATAGATTGAATGAGGTACTCTAGTCAATTGCATCCAATTACAATTCCCTTATTTGACCAAACATATTGCAACCCACGTCACTTCTGGCAGGAAATCCCAGGAAGCAGTGTGGGTGGCGGGGGAGCTGTCAAACTAACACCCAGCACAATTTTCTTCCTCTGTCCACCCATGCAACTGAAGTGGAAATGTGACACCCTTAGTCTTTTTATGTAGTGGAACATAAGGAGATAGAAAACCACATATCCAAATTTTCTGATGACGCAAGATTAGGCAGCACTGGAAGCAATGTAGATAGAGCTGTAAGTGTGCAAAGGGATATTGATAGATTGTATCAGATGGATTTCAGTATAAGCCAGTATGAGATCACCCACTTTGGACCTGAAAAGACAGAACCGGATACTTTCTAAGGAATGAAAATTTAGAAGCAATGGAGATCTAAAGAAACTTGGGGCTCTAAGCATGTGGATCATCAAGTAGTCATGTGCAAGTAACGAAAATAATCAAAAAGACTAATGGAATGCTGACCTTTACAGCTAGAGGTCAGGAATCCACTCAATCTGCTTCCACTGCCATAGTATGTTGGGTAGTGGAGGGCAAGCCAGAGTGAAAAGGCTTTCTATTCACCCAGGTAACCGGGGGTGAGGGGGAGTTGATGATCGGGGTATATCCTTTGGATTGCTCTATGTGCACTGGGGGAAACCCTGAGATTATAATCTCTTTGTGCTTCCAAATCCTGCCTCCTAATGCCCTTCTCCCCGCCCCTTGGATTCTAATTCCTCCTTTCCCAAAAAGGCCAGGACTCTATCATCCTTATTTTTGGGCCTCTTCATAATCCCTGCAGTGCCCACCACTGAGTTCTGAGGCTGCTGGAGAGGGAAATGGCTTTCAGCCAATCAGCTTGGTCAGCAGCTCTCAAGGATATGATTTCCTTCCACTGTTGATCTGAACTCCAAACCCCAACTTGTTAAATCTTCCTGCAGGATGTTACCACTGCAGGGGTGGCCTTTGATTTCCTGGATCAGAGGGGTGTTGAGGATACAAGCAGTTTAACCTGCCTCTTTCTCCTCCACCCAGAAAATACAACCTCAGTAGTTAGTTCAATAAAGTTTTTGTGAATGCACAACCCCCCCACTCCACACTGCCATGCTGTTGACAGTGGTGGATTAAATGATGCCAATAGAAGTGAATGTCAAAGGGAAACAGTTGAACTTTTTGCTGCTGGAGGCTGCCGTTGCCTGAAGCTTGTGTGGCATGAATGTTATTCTTGCCCCAACCCTTATCTATATTAAAATTCATTTAGCAATTACTTGAAATGTAAGGGGTAAACACAACACAAAAACATGTTAATTTACACTAAAACTCCACACTCAAGCCTCACTGTCCAATGACACTTCACTGAAAACTGCATGATAAGGACAGAATTGGACTCAAATGTGAACCTTTGAGTTTATATTGCCTGTGATAGTGGGGTGGGATACAGGCATGGTGGCGGGAGAGGGGTTTGTTTGATATGGAGGCAGACCCAGTGTGAGCAATCAGAGGTCTGGTGATGATGCAGGGAATGTGTAGGATCATTAGGGGAATGTTGATGTGGACAGCTATAGGCTTGGCATGTGGGGGGAGGGGTGGTAGATCTAGAATAATGAGGGAACATCAAAGAGTGATAGAGGAAAGGCACAAAATGATACTGGGTGAGTCGGAGTGCTGAGGGCGCATGGAGGACGGTGGAGG
The DNA here is from genome assembly GCA_024679065.1 of Sphyrna mokarran. Taxonomy (NCBI): domain Eukaryota; kingdom Metazoa; phylum Chordata; class Chondrichthyes; order Carcharhiniformes; family Carcharhinidae; genus Sphyrna; species Sphyrna mokarran. The sequence continues at coordinate 40,815,907 of JAGIQG010000005.1, forward strand.
GAAACAGCTTAAAGAACAAACCTTACAATGTCTTCAGAAGCACATACAGTGCCAGATTGGGGATGGAAGCAGAAGGATCCCGCAACATGCTGGCTGAAGAACAGTGGAAGGTGTTAAAAATCTCACTATCATCTGCTCTATGGGGGAAATCCATGGACGATCATGTTCCCATGTCACTGGTCTGCCTTCTTGACACAATTCAGTTGCTGAAACACAGATGATCTCATACACCCAATATTCCCGCAACTTTGAGGGCAGGAGGAAAGGGTGCAGTGAAGAAAAACTCTTGCCAGTCAACAACAGAGGCCACAATGCTGATGGCCAGTAACACCAGGAGGAAGTTTGGTCAAGATGCAGCCATCCAGGGAAGAATCATAGAAGACAAGAACCAGCATTTGGCAGCAAAGTTATTGTGACTGTGATGCAGAAACACCCTATTTGCCCAGGAGGCTCTTTTAGAGTTCCCAAAGCTGCCGCACTGTCAGCTGATAGTGGAGTTCGTCAGTAAAAATCTTCCCTTTGCTGAATTGTTACCCCGACACGTCACCAGCACTTTAAATTTTAATTATAATCTTGTGGGAAATGTCAAAAAAATTAAGAAATGGCACGTACCTCTGACTGCACTATCAAGAACAGCATTGACAAAATCCCCTACCCCCATTGATCTGAAGTCTTCCATCACAGGGGATATCTGCCAACCTAGCATGTTCTATTTTAATATTGCAGCTGTTACATTGAAACAATTAATTAAGTTTTGCCTAATTAATTTGTTCCAGGATTGGCTCCCTCAGGCCTAATTTTGTTTGTTTAATGTTTTAACCCGGGGGCTGATGTCTGCCCACTGACCTGCAACTTTATTTAATACATTTTCTAATTTTGGGGATGCTTCTCAGTCTGCTAAATGCTGACTTCGCTTCATTAATTAATTTGGATGATGCCTATTTTCTGAACCATTGGTTTTGAGTTGCTGATGTATGGAAGGTTATTGTGTTGCTTCATTCACTCCAGCCCATGTCTAAGATGTAAAAAATGCTTACTCCTTCTTCTCTGTTCATGCTATACTCGTTTTTGGCACCTTGCTATTTATTTCATTCTAATTACCTATTTAAAAGTTTATTTGTTAGTCACAAGTAGGCTTACATTGACACTGCAATGATGTTACTGTGAAATTCCTCTAGCCACCACATTCTGGTGCCTCTTTAGTGCGCCTAACCAGCACATTTTTCAAACTCTGGAAGGAAAATGGAGCACCCAGAGGAAACCCTCACAGACATGGGGAGAATGTGCAGACTACACATAGACAGTGACCCAAATTGGGAATCGAACCCAGGTCCCTGACACTGCGAAGCAGCAGTGCTGACCACTGTGCTCCTGTGCTGCCCACTTTCAACTTCCTTATTTCCACCCAGGTTCTTCCATGACTGTTTCTATTTGACATTATTACTTCTACTTATGCACTCATTTTCATTTATTGCAGCCCTGCCATCTATCTGCTTCCAGATATGTACAAGCTTTCGCTCTTTTCTTAGCCGGGATTTTCCACTCCCAATTGCATTGGCAGGATTTGGCGACGGGAACGGAAAATTTCGCAACAACAGCCAAATCGCGTTTCACGTCAAAGTGAACACATGATGGAATTGTCCCCACCCCCTTCCAGTGATGTTACCATGTTTCATAATATTCAGCATTATCAGAGCTCTACGCCTGAATCATCTCATCCCCAAACTATCTCCTCTGCAGGATGGAGGGAATACAGAGTAAGGGGGCATGATCTTTAGATTGGAACTAGATCATTTACAAATCAAATGATGGAGCACTTTTTTCACACAAAGGATAGAGGAAATCTGGAACTCTTTCCACAGAGGATTGTGGATGCAAGGTCAACTAAACTGTTTAAGGCTGAAACCAATAGATTTTTGACAGATAAGAACATCAAAGTATTTTTTAAAAAGATGGTACATAGACTAGAGGGAGAGGTCAGTCATGATGTAATTGAATGGAAGTCAAGCTTGATAAACTGAATGGCCTACTCCTGCTTATATATTCCTTTGTACATATCAAATTTCTTCTATATACTAACTACACACTGCACAATTCCCCAAATTAATTCCTCTTACCTTCAGCTATCCACCTGAATTCATTCCCCCCGATATTCAATACAAACATTAATATTGTTCACTGCCTTCAGCTCTAACTACCTTCCCTCTTCCTTCACTAACTTTTAGGCAAGATTCTGACTTATAGGTGTTCAGTCATAATCCCACAGATGGTAGCTTCACACCATTGGCTCCTCAGTCAAGCACATACACCAAAAGGCTGAACTTGTGGTTAGTCTCGTACTGAGCAGGATTACTATTGCAACAACCTCAATGGATGTAAGACCATTCTTACATCCAGGTCTTACAGAGCCAGATTACTATTGCAACAACCTCAATACCATTCCTACATCCAGATCTTCAATACTTTCTTTCATCATCTGATCACTCCTTACCTCCAAAACTACTTCCATAGTACACTCTACTAGCCCAGACTCCTAAACTATTCCCACACCATTTCCTGAATCATCACAGAACAAATGCTCCCTTCCAAATGCCACATCCTCTTACTGACTGTTATTACATGCACCACATCATCTTCTGTCAGAAATGAAAAAGACAAAAAAGTTAGATATCTAAATGGATATAAAATTGGCTTCTTGACAGGAGCCATGGGGTGATTGTAAAGAATTGTTTTTCAGACTGGAGGCCTGTGACCAGAGGTGTGCGTCAGGGATTGGCACTCGGCCCATTGTTAATTGTCACTTATATTAATGACTTGAATGAGGATATAAGGGGGATGGTTAGTAAATTTGCAGATGACACTAGATTGGTGGCTTAGTGGACAGTGAAGATAATTTGTGTTCAATTGCAACGGGGTCTTGATCAATTGGCCAGTGGGCTGATGAATGGCAGATGGAGTTTAATTTAGACAAATGCGAGGTGATACATTTTGGTAGTTTGAACCAGAGCAAGACTTACTCAGTTAATGGTAGGGCGTTAGGGAGAGTTACAGAACAAAGAGGTCTAGGCATACATGTTCATAGCTCTTTGAAAGTGGAGTCATAGGTGGACTGAGTGGTGAAGAAGACATTCAGCATGCTTGGTTTCATCGGTCAGAACACTGAATACAGGAGTTGGGATGTCTTGTTGAAGTTGTACAAGACATTGGTAAAACCACACTTGGAATACTATGTGTAATTCTGGTCACCCTATTATAAAAAGGAAGTTATTAAATGAGAAAGAGTGCAGAAAAGATTTACTAAGATGCTACCGGGACTTGATGGATTGAGTTATAAGGAAAGGCTGGAGAGACTGGCACTTTTTTCTTTGGAGCGTAGGAGGCTGAGGAGTGATCTTATAGAGGTCTATAAAATAATGAGGGGCATAGACAAGGCAGATAGTCAATACCTTTTTCCAAATGTAGGGGAGTCTAAAACAAAAGAGCATAGGCTTAAGGTGTGAAGAGAGAGATACAAAAGTGTCCAGGGGGGCAGTTTTTTCACACAGAAGGTGGAGTGTCTGAAACAAGCTGCCAGAGGTAGTAGTAGAGGCAGGTACAATTTTATCTTTTAAAAACCATTTAGATAGTTACGTGGGTACAATGGGTATAGAGGGATATTGGCCAAATGTGGGCAGTTGGGATTAGCTTAGAGGTTTAAAAACAAGGGTGGCATGGACAAATTGGGCCGAAGAGCCTGCTTCCATGTTGTAAACCTCTATGATCTTATCTGCTGGAATTCTCTCATCCCACCTGTCACTGGAATTGTAGCAGGCAGGAGGTGAACCATGTAAAGGTTCATTGAAGTCGGGCTGAAGTCTTCACTTTTCCCACCTCAGTCTGGATGTTTCTATTGATTTCCCACAAAAAAGTTAAAATTTGGTAGAAAAGCTCCACAGAAATTCTACGTCGTGAGGTCCAGTAAACTAATTATCGATGCATAGCCTTGTGTCTAGTCAGCATCAACGGCAATCACATATGAGGTGATATACTTCAGATACCATGGCTCAAGCATCATCATGATGTGCATCAGGCACATCACATTTATTAGCTTAACTTGGATTTCATATTCATGGGACAATTAAAAAAAATCACCGCAAGAGAAGTTGGCAACACAACTCAGCAAAAACAGATAGATAAACTTCCAATTAAAAACTACTCAGGATGTAGGAAAACAATTGGTCTGGAATAATCGATCACATCAAGGTTTGTAACACATTAAAGACTAACATGTCTCTATCTGCCTCTTGTGTGCTTGGAATGTCTGCTTAACAATGTTTTGAGTAAGATGTCTATTCTTCTTTGAAAAGCCTGACCACTGACTTTATGGATTCTCCACAGCTGTCAATCTGTCATCTTAAAAGAAATCCCAACAAAATACAATCTACAGTTCTCAGTCTATGCCAGAACGACTGTGAGCAAAACTGTACGAGGATAAAATTCCCCGTTTTCTCCGCAGCGGCTTTTCTTCTGAAGCTGATGAGCATAGTTATAGCTCTGAGTCATAGGGGACCTCTAAAGGTTGACAGAAAGATCAGACATTCATAGAACATGCTAGGATTTGCTGTTTGTTAATCTGGCAATTTCCCCTCTCCTGAGTCCAGTGACGGTAGAGAAATCACAGTAATAAAAATATTGAAAGCTGAACAGGCAGCAGGGGATATTATAAAGGTGAACATGTTATTCATGAAGCAGAGTAAAATGCATACATGTGAACTATGTCTGTGATAATTGTGATAATTAATTATCTTAGTTAGTAATATCAGCATAATCCACTTTGATAGCAGAAACAGGAAGGCAGATTGCTATCTGAGTGGCTATAAATTAGCAGAGGGAACGTGCAACAAGATCTGGGTGACCTCATTCACCAATCACTGAAGGTAAGCACACAAGTCGGATCTCAAACAATGACGAGACAGAGCACAGGAATGAGATAGAGAATCTGATGAATTGATGCGGCAACAATCTTTTCCTCAATGTCAACAAAACGAAAGAGATTGTCATCAACTTCAGGAAGCACAAAGAGAACATGTTGCAACTGTACAAAACTCTAGTGAGGCCGCACTTGGAGTATTGTGTGCAGTTCTGGTCCCCACATTATAAGAAAGATGTGGAGGCATTGGAGAGGGTACAGAGGAGGTTTACCAGGATGTTGCCTGGTATGGAGGGCAGGTCTTATGAAGAGAGGCTGAGGGATTTGAGGTTGTTTTCGTTAGAAAGGAGGCGGCTAAGAGGGGACCTAATCGAAACATATAAGATGATTAGAGGTTTAGATAGGGTGGACAGTGATAGCCTTTTTCCTAGGATGGAGAAAGCTAGCACGAGGGGACACAGCTTTAAATTAAGGGGTGATAGTTATAGGACGGATATCAGAGGCAGGTTCTTTACCCAAAGGGTGGTTCGGGAGTGGAATGCCCTGCCTGCAGCAGTTGTAGATGCGCCAAGTTTGGTGGCGTTTAAGAGGTTAGTTGATAAGTATATGGAAGAGAAGGGAATGGTTTAGTTTGGAGTGGCATTGCTTTTTATATTGGTCGGCACAACATCGAAGGCCGAAGGGCCTGTTCTGTGCTGTAATGTTCTATGTTATATGTCCCTGTCTACATTAAGGGGGTGAAGTAGAAAATGTCGAGAGCTTCAAGTTTTTAGGAGTCTAGATCACCAACAACCTGTCCTGGGCCCCCTAGCTGACACTATCATTAAGAAAGCCCACCAACACCTCTACTTTCTCAGAAGACTAAGGAAATTTGGCATGTCCGCTATGACTCTTGCCAACTTTTACAGATGCACCATAGAAAACATTCTTTCTGGTTATATCACAGCTTCATATGGCTCTTGTTCTGCCAAGACCACAAGGAACTACAAAAGAATGTGAATGTAACCCAATCCAACATACAAACCAGTCTCTCATCCCTTGTCTGTATTTCCCACTGCCTTGGCAAAGCAGCCAGCATAATTAAGGACCCCATGCACCTGGACATTCTTCCACCTTCTTCCGTTGGGAAAAAGATACAAAAATCTGAGGTCGTGTACCAACGGACGCAAAAACAGCTTCTTCTTTGCTGCTGTCAGACTTTTGAATGGACTTACATTGCATTAAGTTGATATTTCTCTACATCCTAGCTGTGACTGTAACACTACATTCTGCACTCTCTTGTTTCCTTCTTTACAAACAGTATGCTTTGTTTGTATAGCCCTCAAGAAACAATACTTTTCACTGTATGTTAATACATGTGACAATAATAGATCAAGTCAAATCAAACCAAATCAAGTGCAGCAGACAGTAGAAAAGGAAATTTGTGTTTTGGCCTTCATAACGAGGGCGTTCAAGCACAGCAGCAGGGATGTCTTGCTGCAACTATACGGGGCCTGTTGACGCCACATCTGGAATGTTGTGTGCAGTTTTGGTCTCCTTATCTGAGGAAGGATGCCCTTGCTATGGAGGGAATGCAGCAAAAGTTTACCAAACTGATTCCTGAGATCGTGGGATTGACGTATGAAGAGAAATTCAGTCGGTTAGAATTATATTCACTGGAGTTCAGAAGAATAAGGGGCGATCTTGTAGATAATCTATAAAATCCTAACAGGATTAGACAGGATAGATGCAAGGATATTCTTGATAGTGGAGGTGTCCAGGATAGTCTGAGGATAGAGGGTAGACTGTTTAGGATGGAGATGAAGAAAACTTTCTTCACCCAGACAGCAGTTACCACCGAAAGTAGTTGAGGCCAAAACACTGAATGTTTTCAAGAAGTAATTAGATATAGTACTTGATGTGAAGGAGATCAGAGCATATGGGAAGGCGAGATTGAGTTGGACGATCTGCCATTACTACAATGAATGGCAGAGCAGGCTTGAAGGGTTGACTGGCCTCTTCCTGAGACTATTTTCAGTATGTATGTAATCTGGATGGAATGTCCAAATCAACGCATAAAATCAGGCTCTTTAAATGTAAGTCTGTCCATCCCAAAGCAGCTTATGTTCGTGATTTCTGCACTCGTTCAAGTTTTTCATCATCCAAATACACCCCTTCCCTAATGTGGCCAGGCCCCTACCTCAAATTGCAAAATCTGCTGATAGCGCTGGTTTGAATAAATATTTTCAATTGCACTCTTTTTCGAAGGTGTATAGGCAATAAGCACTCTTAAAAGTTTTCACATTAAAAAAGAAGTTAATTTGGTAAGAAACTGGGTAATATAGACTAGTAAAATGATTAAATGGTTCAGTATAGTTTTTAAAGTCATTTTCAGTGATTTTAAATCGGGCTACTCTTATGAAAAGGAGCACTCTAATTAAATGATGATCTTTGCTCATAATTTTTAGCTGCATTGATTAAACTGCTGTGGTTTAAATATACCAAGGGCTACTGCAAAGAGAACATGTTCTATTATGCCACTTGATTGTAATGATACATAGAAAATTTTTATGGGTGAGATTTTCATTCCAACACAACATGGGGACCAATTCAGGGCACTAAACCTATAAGGTGTATTCCTGACATGCCCAATTCAATTTTTAAAGGATGAGGCCAATTAATAGCAGGAATGGATTCACTGTGCAGTTAAGATATATCTGCTTTAGAGGGACATGCAGGGGATCTCTGCACTGCCTTCCTACTTTTCCTTGGTCTGGTGGCCACTCATTCTCTATCTCCCTCAATAATTTTTATCTCCGTTGTGACCAACTCACTGAATGTGCCTTCCTCAGTATTCTGGATGCTTCAAAGTGAATCCATCCGCACACATGAAGGAGCCAGGGACATCGGAATGTTCCTAAATTCCCACATTGCACAAGAGGAGCATGGCACGAGTCTGGGATCTCCTGCCATGACTTAACCCTTAAGCTAACTCACAACAACAATACAATGCCAAGAGATAAAAAGAGGGAAAAGAAAAACTGCTTACTAGTCATCAGCCAATCACGTACCTGCTGGCCTGGATATCCCGCTTCAATTTCTTTCTACCTCACACTTGTTCTTGAGTCTCCCTCGTAGGTCCACCTCTCCACTCCTCCCAAAGTTGAAAACCTCTTCCCCCTCGGCACCGAATTCTCATTCAGCTCCAAATTTCCAATATCATCAATCAGCTGCGTCTGTTGGTCTCATGTCACTTCCTGACCTGTAACGTCCTTTTTTTTGTCAGAGGAGGAAGGAGGGAGGGAAACATTAATATTGATTTTCAGACTTAACAGCTCCTTGACACCAGTCCTTCCGTTTCCCAGTTTTCAGTTAACATGACTGTGCTGACTTCTCCCAGAATGCATGTCAGTGAGGTCTCTCTGCCTCTTCAGTCTTACCCCCATTTTGCTTCATCCAACTCTTGTCAATATATGTTGCCAGGACGGAAAGATTACAACTATGAGGAAAAATTGGATCGGCTAAGGTTGTTCTCCTTGGAATAAAGGACGAGGGGAGATTTGGTTAAAATGTAAAAAATTGTGAGGGGATAAAGTGGATAGGAAGGGTCTTTCTACTTTAGCAAGAGGTCAGTGACTAGGCAGCATTTATTTAAAGTGATTGGTAGAAAGGGTAGACTGCAAATGTGGAGAATTATTTTCAACCATAAGTTGGTAAGGTTCTGGAACTCACTGCTTCAAAGGACTGAAATCCTCAACTTACTTAAAAGGTGAATGGATATGCACCTCAAGTTTCATAACCTGCAGGGCTACGGACCAAAAGCAGAATGAGGTTGGGTGGCTCATTTTTGGGCTGACAGAGACAAAATGACAAATCCATTGAATCCGTACAGTGCAGAAGGAAGTCATTGAGCCTGCACCCAGCCAGTCCCTACCCCCATAAGTCCACATATTTAGTCTACTAATCTCCCTGACACGAAGGAACAATTTCAACATAAGCACACTCTGGCGTCTGAGGGAGAATTTAGCATGGCCAATGCATGTAACCCAGCATGTCTTTCAGACTATGGAAGGAAACCGAAGCACGCAAAGGAAACCCACGCAGACATGGGGCGAATGTACAGGCTCTGCGCAGACAGAGAACCAAGCCGGGAATTGAACCTGTGTCTCTGGCGCTGTGAGGCAGCAGTGCAGACCGACGTGTCACTGTGCCACCTCACATGCTGTAAATTTTCTCTGATTCCATATTCTTTGATACTTTTGTCTCAAATGTTCTTAATTAGTTCTAAATGCAGCTCGATTATTCATCTTTATTCACTTTATGGGATAACACTTTTCACGTTCTTATTACGATGCTACCAGGGCTTGATAGTTTGAGTTATAAGGAGAGGCTGGATAGACTGTGACTTTTTTCTCTGGAGCATTGGAGGCTGAGAGGTGATCTTATAGAGGTCTATAAAATAATGAGATCAACTAGATAATCAATATCTTTTCCCAAACGTATGGGAGTCTAAAACTCGAGGGCATAGGTTTAAGGTGAGTGGGGAAAGATATAAAAATGGTCGGGGGGGCAATTTTTTCACACAGAGAGTGGTGAGTACCTGCAACAGGCTACTAGAAGTAATAGTAGAGGTGGGTAAAATTTTGTCTTTTAATAAGCATTTAGACAGTTGCATAGGTAAGATGGGTATAGAGGGATATGGGCCAAATGCTAGCAATGGGATTAGTTTAGGGGTTTAAAAAAAGGGCAGCATGAACAAATTGGGCTGAAAGGCCTGTTTCCATGCTGTAAACCTCTATGACACCAGAGGGATCTTGGTGTATTTGTGCACAGATCCCTGAAAGTAGGCAGTCAAGTCGATAAGGTTGTTAAGAAGGCATACGGAGTCTTAGCTTTTATTGGTAGGGGGATTGAATTTCGGAGCCGCAACGTCATGTTGCAACTGTACAAAACTCTAGTGCGGCCGCACTTGGAGTATTGTGTGCAGTTCTGGTCCCCACATTATAAGAAAGATGTGGAGGCATTGGAGAGGGTACAGAGGAGGTTTACCAGGATGTTGCCTGGTATGGAGGGCAGGTCTTATGAAGAGAGGCTGAGGGATTTGAGGTTGTTTTTGTTAGAAAGAAGGCGGCTAAGAGGAGACCTTATTGAAACATATAAGATGATTAGAGGTTTAGATAGGGTGGACAGTGATAGCCTTTTTCCCAGGATGGAGAAAGCTAGCACGAGGGGACACAGCTTTAAATTAAGGGGTGATAGTTATAGGACGGATATCAGAGGTAGGTTCTTTACCCAGAGGGTGGTTAGGGAGTGGAATGCCCTGCCTGCGGCAGTTGTAGATGCGCCAAGTTTGGTGGCGTTTAAGAGGTTAGTTGATAAGTTTATGGAAGAGAAGGGAATGGTTTAGTTTGGAGGGTCATTGCTTTTTTTCATAATTGGTCGGCACAACATCGAAGGCCGAAGGGCCTGTTCTGCGCTCTAATGTTCTATGTTCTATGACTCTATGACATTCATGCCACCCTTGGGGACTATCTTACTTTATGGCTTGTAGTTCTGAGATTCTCAGGACAAAAGATTTTTTTCTACTTTTATCTTACCCTTGATAATTTTAGGCGTATCAATTTTTTTAAAACATAAATTTCATATGGGAAAAACTTGCTCAAAAATAGAAGCAAAATGCCCAGATAAGTGTACATGTGTGAGGATAGTCGTGTCTCTTTCTCCTCTTCTTCTGTTACAGGCGATCTAAGCAGTGCGGGAAGAAAAGGCCACCCCCTCCTCGACCTCCATTACCATCGATATACAACCGGAGAAAAGGAGGAAAGAAATTTGGGATGAAAAAGCAGGATGAACATTGGGATAGTCCCGCATCACAGCTCAGCATCACACCGCCTCTCCCACCACCACCATCGCCAATACGATCTTCATCGCCACGCAGAAAGCCAACCCGCCCGCTTGTGCCACCACCACCGCTCCCAAGCTCGCCTCCTTGTGGCGTCCAAGCGTCACGCTCAAAAGCAATCCCACATCCAACTGGGGCGCCACCACCACGTCCCGTGCTGACTACGTTTGGTTATGTGATGCCACCACAAGGAGACACTCCATGCCTGAATACGTTAAATGGAACAGACTAAACATCTTGAAAAGGCAAAGAAAATTACTAAATTACAATGGGGAAAACCTAGATGGATAGGGAAAGGCCGTGACAGTACCCAACTTATGAAATAGTTGTAGGTTTAAAAAAAGCAAAGAATCTGACAGACTTGCACCAGTTTCTTCCTATGTATAACATAATCTTGCTGAAATGTAATCAAGAAATATTGACTGAATAAATAAAAGCTCTGTTGAAAAAAATTCCACAATGCCATCAATGTTCGATGTACAAAAAAATCTCAATGTTGAATTTTCAAAGATATTTTTGAATTGAAGTTTATGTTGCAGTGCTCTGTGTCAGGTAATTTACTGGTACAATGTCACTCACTTTTAATCAATCAAACCAGCCATTTTGCTCAGATCACTCTCTTTGGCACTGCCCCTCTATGGTGCATCATGAAACCAAGTTTCAAACAAAGCTTATGTATATTTAACAAAAAAATCAGAGGTCAAAGCCCCTGGTTCACATTGTCTGTGGGTAAAACTAATTTTGCTGTGGATCTGGAATGAACTACGGCAAGAAAAAACCTTCCTTGGTCAATCTCCACCACTGACTCTATAATCCTGGGGAAAAGGAGCCAAAAAACATGGGCTGAGAAAACAAGGACATTGGATTGGTTCCACATCATGACTCAACCTTCCGCCTGCCACCTCTCCCACCACTGCCATGGCAGAAAGCATTTGGTGCCGTGTTGGGCAGCTCATTAACTCAGCACTGGGATTGTGTGCCAAAAATATGCAGGGCAGGCTAATTGCAATGTCAGTCAGCTGGTAACATTTTTCAGCTGAACGCTTTAGTTAACACCCTCTCTTGGCCTGGCGTGGCTGAGCATTAAGGAAGAGCCCCCATAGTGCTATTTAAAGGGTTGATTAACCATAACAACAACTTATATTTAAGTGGTACCTTTAAAGTAATGAAAAGTCTCAAGGCACTTCACAGGAGTGTTATAAAACTGAATATGACACTGAGCTACAGATGACTGATTTTTGTCATTTGCAACAACAATTGTAATGCTGCCGGCTCCAAACCATTTCCACTTTGTAAATAAATTATGCAACTAAGTTTAGCCCATATGTCTAAGAAGTTATCGCATTTTCCCTTGCTAGTAGGATTAACACCAGGGCCAGAATTTCATGCTCTACCCCATCCTTCCCCAGCAGATCCTTTAGTTTAGTTTAGTTTAATTTATTTATTATTGTCACAAGTAGACTTATATTAACACTGCATTGAAGTTACTCTGAAAATCCCCTGGCTGCCACACTGCAGCGCCGGTTTGGGTACACTGAGGGAGAATTTAACACGCCCAGTGCACTTAAGCCGCATATGTTTCAGACAGTGGGAGGAAATCAGGCCACCAGAGGAAATCCATGCAGACATGGGGAGAAAGCACAGATTCTGGATAGTGATCCAAGCTAGGGATCAAACACAAGTTCCTGGCACTGTGAGGCAGCATTGCTAACCACTGTGCCACCTGTGTGGATTCTGAGTCAGGTAGGGACCAGGCGGAGGGGGGGGGGGGGGGCTCACTGGATGCCCTCTTTGCCCTCTTCATGTTTGATGGCAAGATGTTTTTTGTTTGAAAATAATATGTTAATTGAGTACATGTTTTTGCACATTGTGATTATAAAAGAACCAATAAGACCAGTTTTCTTCAGTTTAATGAAGAAGTTAGCTTCTTTATGCTTAAACCAAAACTAAAACGATACACTCCACATCCAATTTTTATACATGCACCAGTGCACAGACACACACACACATATACAAGCACACACAGAACTACAAACATAAAGGTAGTCACAGATACACACACACACACAAACCGGTGTACGTACAAGCACATATACACACACACATATTTGATGTTCACAGACACAAATACAGATGAGAGAGTAGGGGAGGATATGTTGGCAAAGCTAAAGTCCATAAATGTTACATTTTACGAAAAGGAATTCAGTCTGGTGGTTCAGGCAGTTTCAGGCTGGATTGAGTGGTCTTGCTGCTTTCACTCGATGGTCTTCTGCTTTCGGCATCAAGATGATTTAACCTGCAGGTGGATGTCGATCCGATCTCCTGGAGGCACAGCTGTGAAGTTGAGCTCTTTCTTTAAAATTTCTATGCTGCATGTGAAAGAGAGTTAAGCAACATCAATCCATCTATATCAATCTATTTATATCCATTTGCAGGCTCCTTTTTTCCCCTTCACAATTTACTTTCCCAGCTATATTTGTGTCATCAACAAATTTAGCAATCACTCAGTCGATCCCTTCATCCAAATCATTCATATAAATTGTAAATAGTTGAGGCTCCAACACTGATCCCTTGTTATATCTTGCCAACATATAATGACACATTGATGCATCTTCTTTGTTTCCTGTTAGCCAACCAATCCTCTGTCCATTCTAATACATTACCTCCAGAACCATGAATTCTTATTTATCGTGATGAACTTTAATATTGCATCTTGCCAAATGTCTTCTGTAAATTGGAGTACAGCACATCCACAGGTTCCCTTGATCCACGTTGATTCTTAATTCCTCAAAGACTCTAATAAATTAGTTAAACACGATTTTCCTTTCACAAAATCATGTTGACTCTGCCTGATGATAGTATGATTTCCCAAATGCTCTGCTGTAACCTCAGTCATAGGTTCCAATCCTCAAGCTGACTAGTTTCTTGCCTCCTGTCTCCCTCCTTCTTTGAATAAAGGAGTTACATTTTTCAATCTGATTGGACCTTTCCCAAACGTAGGGAATTTTGGAAAATTAATACCAGTGCCTCTATTATTTCAGCAGCCACGTCTTTTAAGACACTGGGATGAAGTCCATCAAGATGAAAGAACTTGTCAACCTTTTAGTTCTAATAATTTTCTTAGCATCCTTTCCCTGGCGATCCTAATTATTTTAAACTCTTCCTTCCTTTTCACCTCCTGATTCACACTTGCTCCAGGGATGTTATTTATATCCTCTATGGTGAAGACAGATGCAAAGTATCTGTTCAATTTAACTGCCATTTTCTTATTTTCCATTATTAATTCCCAATTCTCACTCTCTGGAGGACCAACACTTACGTTAATTACTCATTTCCTTTTTAAATGCCTGCAGAAAATCTTATTATCTGTTTCTATATTTCTGGATAACTTCCTCTCATATGCTAAATTATCCATTTATTAATCTTTTACTCATTCTTTCTTGTTTTTTATATTCTGTCCAGTTATCTGACCTACCACTCTTTTTTTCTTTCAATTTGATCTTATCTTTATCTTCCTTGGTTAGTCAGAGTAAATATGTGTCCTTCTCTTTGAGAGTTTCTTTCTCGCTGGAACGTATCTTTTTAAGTATTCTGAAAAATTGCCATAAATGTCTGCTCATTACCTAACTTTAGCCTGATTTCCTGCTTCACTTAAGCTGGTGCTGTTTTATGCCCTCATAATTATACTTATTTAATTTTAATACATTGTCATTCGTTTACTCTTCATTCCCCCAAACTGAATGTGAAATTCAAGGATATTATGATCACTGTCACCTAAGGACGCCTTCACTATGAGATCATTAATTACTCCTGTCTCATTGTACATTACCAGATTTGGTATAGCCGTTCTTCAGTTAACTCTAGAACATACTTCTCTAAGAAAATCTCCTGACATCCACACTCTGATGTGTTATTTCTCAACAGGTAATAGCTAGGGAACACTTCAGCAGTCACGGGCATTTGGTTTCTGATCTTTGTTAAGCTTTCTCCAAGGCGGCCTTCACGGTACATGACAGCACAGAATCGCTGAGCAGAGACTAATAGCCAAGTTCCGCACACGTGAGGATGATCTCAACCGGGATCTTGGGTTCATGTCACACTATCTGTAACCCCCATGACTTGCCTGGACCTGCAAAATCTCACTAATTGTTTTGTCTGGAGACAATACATATCTCTTTAACCTGTGCTTAACACTCTCTCCACTCGCATAGTCTGTATCTTTAAGACTTGATTACTTGTAAAGATTTGCATTCTAACCATTATTTTGTAAATTGAGTTTGTGCCTTTATATGCCCTGTTTGTAAGTAGAACTCCCACTCACCTGATGAAGGGACAGCAAATGTTCCAAAAGCTAGTGGCTTTTGCTACCAATTGAACCAATAAGACTGGTGTTGTGGGACTTCTTATTGAAGTCTGAAACCCGTGGATGATGTGAGTGCGGAAATGTTTTCATTTCTCTAACATGTCTTGACTTTGTGCCATGTTTAGGAATGGCTATTAATGGGCTGCAATGAAATGCCTGTCAGCTCATGTAAATGCTATAGGAGAACAGGTCAGCAACCAACAGATGAAGTGAAAACTTCTGACTTCATCCACGGCTGGGATTCTTCAGGGCTGCTGCACTGAATGGAGGTTTGACTAAATGCCAATTTTTCCATTCTTGCTGGCTGTAGAGTGGGAACAGGTGAGACTGGAGAATCCTTCAATTGTATTTGAGCCTTGAAAAAAGCATAGATTATTTTATTCCTGGAAATGACCACTTTCCTTCAGTCCATTTAAATTGGTGCTGCTACTCCTGAGTAGCCATTTTCAAGGAGAGTACTGTTGTGGTGGAGGTCTACGAACATATCACGGGAGACTCAGGTACAGGTCATGATCATTTATTCTTGAATAATAAAGGGATCAGGGGTTATGGGGAAAAGAATGGGGATGAACAAAGAGCAAAGAACAAAACAGCATGGGAAACAGGCCTTTCGGCCCAACAAGCCCGTGCCGCCACCCCTATGTTCCCACCTCTACCTGTGATCTCTGTCTATGTTTATAGAACTACGGATTACCAAACAAATTTGAGACAATTGAGGGAGAATTTGTTTTCCCAATTAGCCTAAGAGCACATCTTTGGGATGTGGGAGGAAACCGGAGCACCCGGAGAAAACCCACACAAGCACGGGGAGAATGTGCAAACTCCCACAGACACAGGCCCAAATCTATGTATCTGCACAGCACAGCTATAGTCACTGAGCTGTCATGTTGCCCATCAAATGGGCCAGGTCAAGCATACACTAATGACATGAAGCACTAGGATACTCTCGAAAAAAATCCAAGAGCAGCCCTCTCACGACCCATTGCGTGTATGCCCCTTGTTAGACAACAAGGTGGACCAAAGCACCTGTAGGATAAAAACAAGTATATCAATATCATCATCTATTTACACACTTCTTAGGGACTCCCAAGGCTCATGATCCCGATTTTAAATCAGTTTTCTGTACCCCTCCATTCCCATTCTGTTCATGTGCCCATCTAAGTATTTCTTAAACAACTCCAGACTACCTGCCTCCATCACTTTACTTGGCAGCGCATTCCATACCCCCACCACCCTCTGTGTGAAAAAACTCCCTCTAGCATCCAATTTATACCTTAATCCCCTCACCCTAAGCTCATGACCCCTCGTGCTATTCGAGGCCATCCTAGGAAAA
This sequence comes from Sphyrna mokarran, assembly GCA_024679065.1. Taxonomy (NCBI): domain Eukaryota; kingdom Metazoa; phylum Chordata; class Chondrichthyes; order Carcharhiniformes; family Carcharhinidae; genus Sphyrna; species Sphyrna mokarran. The sequence goes on from JAGIQG010000005.1 coordinate 40,832,393, forward strand.
AGCTTAGCCCTGTTGACTCTATCTATCCCTCTCATAATCTTGTACACCTCTATTAGATCTCCTCTAAGTCTACGTCGTTCTAAGGAAAACAGTCCCAATTTACCTAACCTCTCCTCGTAACTCAGACCTTCCATACCAGGCAGCATCCTGGTAAACCTCCTCTGCACTCTCTCCAGAGTCTCCACGTCCTTCCGGTAGTAAGAGACAAAGTATGAGACAAAGATCAGCCATGATTGAATGGCAGAGCAGACTTGATGGGCTGAGTGGCCTAATTTTGTTGCTATGTCTTATAGTCTTATTCAAGCATACAGAGAAAACATTGCTACATCACAAAAATGTCACTTTATGTATACATTGTTGGTCAGGTTAATATTTTACCCAAACAGGCCTGTTTAAAAAAAACTATGGTTAGAACCAGCAGCTATTTACACGAGTAGATTCTTCTGATCAAAGGGAAAGCACATTTAAAAGCAATGCAGTTAGAAACTGCAGCAATTCAAAAGGGGAACCACTTCCGATTTAATTAACCATGAAGAACAATAAAAACAAACAAAGCTACTGCCCATTGTGAAATAACTTGGAACTGTCAATCAAAGGGCATATAAAAGGTACTGGAGCAAGAAGTTGAATGTAAACAATCCAGTTTAAAGCTTTTAGGCATCTTAGCATGACAACAGGTTTTAAAAAGGGAAAAAGGAGTGCAATTAACTATGAAAAAAATGCAAAGATTTTCAATAAATCAGAGGGAAGACTTCCACCTTTATTTGATGGATCTTTGATCTTGATTTGCTGAGAGAGATCAATATGTTTCAAGGCTACAGAAGGAATACTTATGGCTATAACTTAATTTTTAGAGAGAGAGTTTAATGATTTTCAAAGGGAAGACCTACCACATGATCTCCATCTCTGCAAAAACCCCCGACCAGAGCCCTTCCAGCCGAGGTGGAGACAACCAGACCACCGCATTCCCTGAAGGACCTCCCCTGGAGTTCAGTGTAGAGAGGGTACTCATTCCCTTGCTCCCTCTCAGTATCCATGGTGCCTAGTCCCTGCTTCTCAGGACCAGGAGAGATTGCACCCAGGTGACTTCCAGCTGAGGGGTTGGATGCATCCCTGGAGGCTGAAGCATTTTGCTTCAAATCAACTAACCAAATTCAAATGAACAGTAATTAGTTTGGATCAGATTCTTGCTGTCTCTAGATGAGAATCCTCTCTGGCTAAGTGGAACAATCATGATGTGGAGATGCCAGTGTTTGATTGGGGTAAACACGGTAAGAAGTCTCACAACAGCAGGATGAAATCCAACAGGTTTATTTGGTAGCAGGATCTCCTAGTCCTGGTGTTGTCAAATAGATTTCCCATTAACTCCATCCCACACCACCAGGAAGCTTGTGACTGTGAAGTGGGGGTGCTTGGGGCAGTGGAGGGGAGAGTGGTGGTGCTGGTGGTGAGCCATTGGTGGGACCAGAAGATCCCGTTAGGATGAATAGCCAGAAATTTCTGCTCTATTGTTCTAAGATGCTCTGGTGGTTTTTGCTACCAAATAAACCTGTTGGACTTTAACCTAGTGTTGTTAGACTTCTTACTACGTGGAACAGACCAGAAGACTCACAATGCTTGGCAAGAATCCCAATAAGGCCAGCATGCCCAATTCAATGGGCCATCAGCAATCCCATCTGGTTTGGCTAACTGGCTGAATCACCCCCTATTTGTCTTCATCCCATCTATGCTTAAACTGTTTTGTCTTAACTCCTGTAAATAAAGTTGGTTCCCAAGTCCTCAATGGAGAGTCCTGTGGATATAGGTCCTTAGGATGTGTAAGATTCACTGGTTGTACAAACATTTAATTCGCATGTGCTCTTTCCCCTATGCAGGGAAATTTTCCCATCCTGCCCACCATGGGAATCGTAGCGGGCAGGGGGCAAAATTTGCAAAGGTCTGCTGATCTCGGGCAGGATTTTCCTGTTTTGGAGCAAGCGTGATTGGAAGTCACGAATGTTAGCACTAACCCCCTTTTAAATAAATGTATTTTATTTCTCCTAACAGTAGATAAATTATGTGTAAAATAAGGGTTAATACCATTACTATGAGTTATGAAGTGAGTTATACTTCAGAAAGCTAACTGTATTTTTCCACCACAATTTTTGGCCTACGTATTTGCTTGTTGTTTCTCTATCTGTGTTTAGCTAGCAATGAAGTCACTGTAGCCGATAAGCCCGAGATGTTTTCAGTTTTTATGTTTTGCATTGTCCAAATGACTTGCTTGCCTGTAAGAATATGATAAGACATGTTTACCAGGGACACATGAAGACAATGAGAAGATAAAATTCGCTGGGGAATGCAGTCAGCTGAATCTGTGTCGTGTACAAATGCAGTAACTGCTCTTGGAGAGATTCTGCAGCTTGAATATTTCACTTGCATGCTTGGAATAAAATTTCTGACCTTCAACATTGCCTGACTCAGATTAGCACTAAGTCCACAACAATGTGGTTGTACAGAAATCTGTACAACACATTTAAAATGGCCAGAAATTTCCAGCTACTCACCCTGGCAGGATCTTTTGGTCACCATCACCACCACCAACCCCCCACCCGCCCTCCAGGAACAACCACCACCCACCATCCCCACCTCACCCTACCCCACAATCACAGGTTTCCTGGTGGTGTGGGATGAAGTTAATGCAAAATCAATTTGATAACAGCAGGTCCAGGAGTTCTCGCTGCTGGCCAAAGGCTTCCCACAAGAAAGATGCGGCAGGGAGTCCAGAGAATCTGTTTGGAATCAATACGTTTTCCCCATGTCTGTGTGGGTTTTTTCTCTGGGTGCTCCGGTTTCCTCCCACAGTCTTAAGATATGCGGGTTTGGTAGATTGGCCATGCTAAATGAATGGGTTTATGGGGATAGGGTGGGAGGAGGAGGGGGGGTGGTGATGAGGGTGTGGGCCTGGGTAAGATGCTGTTTCAGAGGGTTGGTATGGACTGAATGGACTGAATGGTCCCCTTGCCCAATGGAAGGGATTCTATTGTCTATTGCTTTCTAATCTTACCCAGTGAAATGCGCTGTTGGATCATAGTAATCATACTACTCCAATGACAGTTTTCCTGTATTACAAGAATGATTACACTTCTCGAAGTACTTAATTGGCTGTGAAGCACTTTGAAGTATCCTGAGGTTGTGAAAGGCATTGCAAAAATGCAAGTTTCTCTTTTCATTCGTTCTTTGTCCTCTTGCTTCAATGAATTTATAATTTGTTTCCATTTTCACTTTACGATTAAGTTTTTTATGATAAAAGTAAAGAAACATTTTGGTATAATTGCACTGTACCTGTGATTCCAAACAATACACAGTAGTATCATTCTGACTGTCACCTGCCGTGTACTGAGCTCACTATCCGAATAAAGTCATTATTCCTTTTTCTGTGAAGAAAGCTTTCTCTGTGCTTGCACCCTGCAATGAAACTTTCTTTAAAGTTCATGCCAACATATAGTTCACTACATCTTAGCACAGGAATTCCAATAATACCACAATGGCCCAGCTCCAACATGCTGTGCCACAGACTGGCGCAGTGTGGCTTTATGCCCGCAGTTTTCCAGTCTCTGTCATAACACAGAGAAATACGCAGTAGGAGATACATGCTTCTCTGTGGGGGCCGGGGGCTGGAATGGTGGGTGGGGGGAGATGAGGTGTGGTGAAGCTGGGAAATCAGAAGCAGAACCATCATAGATCACTTTCATGCACTTTCAAGCATAAATAAATAACTAGCATCATGTCAGGCTTGAAAATTTACTCTCTGTGACAAACTCTTGGGTCTGTCCATAGAAACATGAGATATAGGGGCTGGAGTAGGCCACTCAGCCCTGCAATTCTTCTCTGCCACTCAGTAAGATCATAGTTCATCTTCTACCTCTACTACAGCTTTCTGCACTTTCCTCCTATCTCTTGATTCCCCGTGTCTCTAAAATATATTTCCATCCCAGCCTGAAATAAAAACCAACCACTGAGCATCTTGCATGCTTCTGGGATAGGGAATTTGAAATATTCACAAAGGTCTGGGTGACACAGCAACACAGTGGTTAGCACTGCTACCTCACAGCGCCAGGAACCTGGATTCAATTCCAGCCTCGGGTCACTGTTGGACTTTGCATGTTTTCTCCATGTCCATGTGGGTTTCCTCTGGGTGTTTTGGTTTTCTCCCATACTCCAAATATATGCAAGTTGAGTGGATTTGTCATTGTAAATTGGCCTTTAGCATCAGAGGGATTAACAGGGTAAATTTGTGAAGTTGTGGGGAGAGGGCCTGAGTAGAATTATTGTTAGTGCAGGTTTGATAGGCTGAATGGTCTATTTTGCACTGTTGGGACTGTATGTTTTGGGTGACCTATTGTCAGAATGGTTTTGCCTTTGCTATTAAATTAATGTGATTGCAAAAGGAATCAGCAAGCCCAGTTCCTATGTCTGTTGTTTTGCACCATGTTTTCCTTTTCTATGCTTCATTTAGGAAATGCTCGATGCTCTGGCAATAAGGATAAGAATTCAGCCTGTGTCTGCGTTCCACCTGACTTCCCAGCTGATCTCTACATTTTTTTTACCAAACAAAGCCTGGCTATTTTTTTCAATATACAAAGGTAAGAGAAAGGCAAAAATAAACATTGGACCACTGGAAAATGAGGCTGGAGAATTAATAATAGGAAATAAAGAAATGGCAGAGGAACTGAATAGTTTCTTTGCATCAGTCTTCACAGTGGAAGGCACTAGTGAGATGCAAGAGCTCCAGGAGAATCAGAGAGGGGAACAGTGAGTGTAGTAGTCAATAACTAAGGAGAAGGTTCTGGGGAAACTGACAAGTCCGAAGGTGGATAAATAACCTGGATCAGATGGACTACACCCCAGGATTCTAAAAGAGATAGCTGAGGAAATTGTAGAGGCATTGGTGGTCATCTTTCAGCAATCACTGGAGGCATATAGAGTCCCAAAGGAGTGGAAAGTAACTAATATAGCACTGCTGTTTAAAAAGTGAGGGAGGCAGCAGATGAGAAGTTATAGGCCAATTGGCTTGAATTTAGTCATTGGCAAGGTTTTGAAGTCCATTATTAAAGATGAAATCGCAGAGTACTTCGAAGTGCATAATAAAATAGGATGGAGTCAGCACAGCTTTATCAATGGGAGGTCATATCTGACAAATATATTGAAATTCTTTGAGCAGTAACGAGGAAGTTAGACAAAGGAGAACCAGTGAACGTGATTTCATAGAATCATAGAGGTTTATAGCACAGAAACAGGTCCCTCGGCCCAACTTGTCTATGTCACCCTTTTTTTTAAACCCTGAAGCTAGTCCCAATTGCACACATTTGGCCCATATCCCTCTATATCCATTGTACCCATGTAACTGCCCAAATGCTTTTTAAAAGACAAAATTGTACTCATCTCTACTATTATCTACTGCTAGCAGTTTGTTCCAGACACTCACCAATGTCTATGTGAAAACATTGCTCCTCTGGACACTTTTGCATCTCTTCCTTCTCACCTTAAACCTATGCCCTCTAGTTTTTGATTTAGATTTATTTATATTTTCAAAAGGCCTTTGATTAGGTGCCACATAGGAGACTGTTAAATAAGTTAAGAGCTCAAGGTATTAAGGGTAAGATTGTGACAAGGATAGAGGATTGGCTGACTGGCAGAAGGCAAAGAATGGGGATAAACAGGGTCGTTTTCAGGTTGGCAGCCCATGACTAGTGGTGTGCCTTAGGGATCAGTGCCGGGCCCACAACTTTTCACAATATACATTAAAGATTTGGAAGAAGAAACTGAAGTCACTGTTGCTAAATTTGCAGATGATACAAAGTTATGTAGGGGGACAGGTAGTATTGAGGAATCAGGGGGGCTGCTTGAAGGACTTGAACAGGTTAGGAAAATGGGCAAAGATGGAATACAATGTGGAAAAGAGTGAGGTTATGCACTTTGGAATGAGGAATGGAGGCATGGACTATTTTTTAAGTGGAAAAGTGCTTATGAAATCAGAAGCACAAAGGGACTGGGGAGTCCTTGTTCAAGATTCTCTTAAGGTTAACGTGCAAATTCAGTTAGCAGTTAAGATGACAAATGCAGTGTTAACATTCATGTCAAGATGGCTAGAATACAAGAGTAGGGATGTAATTCTGAGGCTGTATAAGGCTCTGGTAGGATCCCATTTTGGAGCATTGTGAACAAGTTTGGGCCTCATATCTATGGAAGGATGTGCTTTGGAAAAGGTCCAGAGGAAGTTCACAAGAGTGATCCCTGGAATGAAAAGTTTGTCATGTGAAGACGAGTCTGTATTCATTGAAGTTTAAAAGGATGATGGGGGATCTTATTGAAATTTACAGAATATTGCGAGGCCTGGAAAGAGTGAACACGGACAGGATCTTTCCACTAATAGGAAAACTAGAACCAGAGGACACAACTTCATGCTAATAGGGCGGGTCTTTAAAACAGCAACAAGGGGGAATTTCTTCAGCAAGAAAGTTGTGAATCCATGGAACTCTTTGCCACAAGAAATTGTGGAGGCCAGGTCATTGAGTGTCTTTAAGACAGAGATAGATAGGTTCTTGATTGATAAGGAGATCAGGGATTATGGAGAAAAGACAGCAGAACGGGGATGAGAAAAATATCAGCCATGATTGAATGGTGGAGCAGACTCCAAGGACTGAGTGGCCTAATTCTGCTCCTATGTCTTCTGTTCTTATGTATGTGAGAGATTTTGAAACTTACGATCAGTATTGTTTTACTTAAGATGACTTAAATCCTACTAATTGCCATGGTATCTTAAAATTACACGTGCTGCAATCCAGACAGTCGCACCAGGATTGTGCCCACCTGACTCACACCAGGGGAAGTAGTAGATCATCTTATTAATGTGGGCCTGGTGGGTACATACAGCACTTAGGTGATTTTCTCAGAGTCTCTTGCTCCAAATTCCAGGAATCTGGGATGGCTGCCTTGCCGTAAAGACCTGCTAACATCATCTAGAATGATATGGAGATGCTGGCATTGGACTGAGGTAAAACACAAAGAAATCCCTCAATGCCAGTTTAAAGTCCAAATAGTCTGTCCCAAAAGCTTGCGGCATTTGCTACAAATAAACCTGTTTGGACTTTAAACTGGTGTTGTGGGATTTCTTTGTAGTGATCATCTGAGCAGGGAAAGAATGTTCTTGCAAATTATTTATGTTTGAATTCAAACCAAGATTTACCCAGGTCAGGATCCCAGCAGTGTGACTCTCAGATGCCCCTGAATCCAATTCCAGGAACAGGGCACATGGCTGAGGCAGTCCCCACCTCTTGTCCTTAATTTGTTTTTGTAGGGACAAACAGAAAGAAGTTCCACCTCTCGCAAGAGAACTTGGAGAAAAGGCAGCAATTCAAGTGGGGGTAACTTTTACCTTTTTTTAGTTTAGTTTACTTATTACTTTCATAAGTAGGCTTATCTTAACACTGCAGTGAAGTTACGTGAAAACCCACTAGTCATCACACTTCGGCGCCTGTTCGAGTAGAACATAGAACATTACAGCGCAGTACAGGCCCTTTGGCCCTCGATGTTGCGCCGGCCAGTGGACCCTCTAACCTAAACTATTCCAATATCATCCATATGCCTATCCACCGAACATTTGAATGCCCCCAAAGTAGGCGAGTCCACAACTGCTGCAGGCAGGGCATTCCACGCCCTCACCACCCTCTGTGTGAAGAACCTGCCTCTGACATCCGTCCTATAACTACCACCTCTTAATTTAAAGTTGTGTCCCCTCGTGTTGGTCACCATCCGAGGAAAAAGGCTCTCACTATCCACCCTATCCAATCCCTTGATCATCTTATACGCCTCATTTAGGTCACCGCGTAACCTTCTTCTCTCTAATGAAAATAACCTCAGGTCCCTCAGCCTTTCCTCATAAGGCCTTCCCACCATACCAGGCAACATCCTGGTAAACCTCCTCTGCACCCTTTCCAATGCTTCCACATCTTTCTTATAATGTGGTGACCAGAACCGTACGCAATACTCCAAGTGCGGCCGCACCAGAGTTTTGTACAGTTGTAACATAACCTCACGGCTCATAAATTCAATCCCTCCACCAATAAAAGTTAACACACTGTACGCCTTCTTAACAACTTCATCAACCTGGGTGCCAACTTTCAAAGAGCTATGTACTTGTACCTCAAGATCCCTCTGCTCGACAACACTATTAAGGGTCCTTCCATTAGCCCTATATTTCATATGCCTGTTATTCCTACCAAAGTGAATCACCTCACACGTATCCGTATTGAATTCCATTTGCCACCTCACGGCCCAGCTCTGCAACCTATCTATGTCCATCTGCAAACTGTAACATCCATCCTCGCTGTCTACAACTCCCCCCACTTTGGTATCGTCAGCAAATTTACTAATCCAACCCTCTACACCCTCATCTAGGTCATTTATAAAAATGACAAACAGCAGTGGCCCTAAAACAGATCCTTGAGGTACACCACTTGTAACTGCACTCCAGGTTGAATATTTCCCATCAACCACCACCCTCTGTCTTCTATCAGATAGCCAATTCCTAATCCAAACTGCTAAATCACCTTCAATCCCATGCATCTGCACTTTCTGCAGTAGCCTACCATGGGGAACCTTATCAAACGCTTTGCTAAAATAAATCAGTGTACCATCTGATAAATCAGTACACCATCAGTGTACACTGATGGTCCTCCATCAGAGTACACTGAGGAAGATTTTAACATGGCTAATGCACCTAATCAACATGTCTTTCAGACTGTTGGAGGAAGCCGGAGTACCCAGAGAAAACCCACACAGACATGTGCAGACTCCAAACTGACAGTGACTAAAGCTGGAACTGGAACCCAGAATCTTGGTACTGCGAGGCAGCAATGCTAACCATTGTGCCACCACGCTGCCCGCTTGTAGTTAAAGTTGACAAGGCACTGGGACTGGATGTAATGCGTCCAAAGATACCAAGGGAAGTGAGACTGGAAATTGTGGAGACACTGACCATAATTTCTCAGTCTTTCTTAGACCCAGGTTTGGTGCCAGAGGATTGGAGAATTACAAACATTACATCTTTGCTCACTGTTCCTCCTTACCGCCCCTGATGAAGTAAGCCACTCTTGCCTCTTGTAGTCTGATCTGATGGAGTGAGTCATTTGTTTGTTATAGAACCAGCTGGATTTTCCTCCCATTGAAATGGATTGTGCAAAGATAGCTATAACTGATGACTGGAGCTGCTCCTGCTGCAAGGCGGAATTCAAAATGACAAAGCTGCATAGAATTAATAATGAAGCTAAAACAATCCCCTCCATGTTAGTGTCCTTAAAGTTGTGTAGGTGGTGAAGGACCTCAGATTGAATTGTTTTCCTGCTGTGATTCCTGTAAATTTGGATTTGATGCTAGAGTGGGAAGCAGGACATTTAAAAATAATGTATCCTAGTTAATTTTAGGATGCTTTTTTTAAAAATACCGATCTTATTCTTGATCATTTCAGTGCACTGAATCAAACATTCAGGCTATTTTTATTAACAGGTCAAAATATGAGCAAAATCACATTTTAGTCATCAACAACTAACTGAAAATTGAAACGCCAAGGGAATAAAGCAGCTAGAAAAATTAACACGCAACCCCATTATGTCTTGATACCTCATGTCAACCCATGTCCCTCTAAACCCATTTTTCCTCATACGCCACGTCAGCCCATGCTCCTTTATCTCCATGGACCTCATACTCCCATGCTAAATTAGTGCTGACACATGTCAAACCAAGCTCACATCCATCAACATTTAGCTCTTGGCCCCTCATGTCAAATCATCTTGTATTCCTAGGCAGATCCTTGACAGTTATGACACTTCTTTGACAGTTTTGAGTTTACGTGTAGAAGAAGTCTCTCCATCATGCCAAAAATCTGGGCCAATGGCATTGGTCTTCCATCTATTTAATTAGAAGAAATTTCTGCTCATCTGATAATTTAGTAATCTCACACACCAGATTGAACTCCAACAGGTTTATCTGGAATCACAAACTTTCAGAGTGCTGCTCCTTCATCAGCTGAGTGACTCACGTGATGAAGGAGTAGCACTCTGAAAGCTTGTGATTCCAAATAAATCTAGGTGTTGTGAGACTTCTTATCGTGCTCACCCCAGCCCAACTCCAACATCTCCACATTCTGATAATTCAGAGACAGCGGCAAGATAGAGGTGATGGTGAAGTAGAGCTGGGTATTGTCAGCTTACGCGAGAGAATAGGCATGACTTGGCATTGTGTCACAGGATATCAACACAGCAATGAAAAAAAGGAAGGAGCCAAGGGCGGATGTTTGGAGGACCTTCATCTGAATGAAAGGTCACACAGTGATTCTCCATATGACTAGATAGATAAAAATGGAACTAGGTGACAAAATTTGGACAAAAGTGGTGCAGCATTAGGAGAGGATGGTGTGGTCAACTGTGTTGAAGATTGCAGACAGGTCAAGAAAGATGAGGAGCGGTAGCTTATCTTATTTTAGGACAAGAATATGAGAATACTGCTGCAGTGATATGTTACATATCCAAAATTTCAGGGAGTTAAACAAAATCTTCTTCATTTCAATGATCACAGCTTGCTACCAAATGTAATTCTCTTACAAAGTGTGATTGCAAAATGCTGTCGCTGCAATTGAATGTAAATAGCAATATTATCCAGGATAGTATATTATTTGTTCAAACAAAATGCCTGAACAAAACTAATGTCTGATTTTTGACAGTATTGATTCCCCTGCATTTTACAAAAATATTGGTTTAGTTTGTATCGGATTTGCAGAAGACAACTCAATGATATAGGGGAGCATGGGAAACAAATTCTGTTTCATTATGGCGTTCCAACAAGTAACAAAATATCAGTCACTGATGGTCCTTGGGAATATAATCAATGGAAACAGTGAAAGCTATGTGTGGTTAGATGTTGCAGAGTGAGGACTGTCTTGTTATCATATCCCTATTTTAAATAAGAACAAAGGACATAAGAAATAGGAGCAGAAATGGGCCATCTAGCCCCTCGAGCCTGCTCCACCTTTCATTAAGATCATGGCTGATCTGAAAGAGGTTCAGTTCCATTTACCTGCTTGCTCCCCATAACTCTTAATTTCCTTATTGATCAGAAATCTATTTACGCATGACTTAAACATATTCAATGAGGTAGCCTCCACCATTTCAATGGGCAGAGAATTCCAGAGATTCACCACCCTCTGAGAGAAGAAGTTCCTCCTAAACTGACTCTCCCTTATTTTGAGGCTGTGTCCATGAGTTCTTGTTTCCTTTCTAAGTGGAAAGAATGTTTCTACCTCTACCCTATCTAGCCCCTTCATTATCTTATATGCCTCTATAAAATCCCCCCTCAGCCTTTTAAACTCCGAGTACAAACCCAATCTACTCACTCTCTCCTCACAAGCTAATGTCCTCATCTCCTTTATCAACCTGGTGAACCTTCTCTGTACTGCCTCCAAGACCAATATATCCTTTCACAAATAAGGGGATCAAAATTGCACACATTACTCTAGTTGCGGCCTCACCAGCACCCTGTACAGTTGCAAGAAGACCTCCCTGCTTTTATAGTCTATTCCCCTCGCGATAAAGGCGAACATTCTATTCGCCTTCTTGGTCACCTGCTGCACCTGCAGACTGAGATTTTGTGATTCGTGCACAAGGACCCCCAGGTGCCTTTGCACAGTAACATGTTGAAATTTTTCGCCATTTAAATAATAGTCCTTTTTACTATTATCTTTCCAAAGTGGATAACCTCACTCTCACCAATATTATACTCCACCTGCCAGATCCTCGTCCACTCACTCAGCCCATCCAAATCTCTCTGCAGACTTTCTGTGTCCTCCACGCAATTCGCTTTCCCACTCATCTTCATGTTATCAGCAAACTTTGTTATCCTACACTCAGTCCCCTCCTCCAAATCGTCTACATATATGGTAAACAGTTGAAGCCCCAGCACTGATCCCTGCAGCACACCACTTGTCACCAATTGCCAACCAGAAAAGAACCCATTTATTCCAACTCTCTGCTTCCTGTTATATAGCCAATCTTCAATCCATGCTAACACTTTACCCCCAACTCTGTGTATCTTAATCTTCTGCAGCAACCTTTTGTGAGGCACCTTATCAAACGCCTTCTGGAAATCTAAAAATACCACATCCACTGGTTCCCCTCTGTCAACCGCACTCGTTACATCTTCATAAAAACTCAATAAATTTGCCAAAACACGACTTTCCTTCATGAATCCATGCTGCATCTGCTTGATCAAACCATTCTTTTCCAGGTGTCCTGTTAGATCTTCTTTAATGATGGACTCAAGCATTTTGGCAACTATGGATCGATCAATATTACTAAATAGATCAACTACTAAATGGATCAATATTACTCAGGATTATTCCCTGCTGAGTAATCCAGAGAAAAATCTATGTTTGTTAATCACTAATGGTTTAAATAGTAAAGTAATTATTCAAACATAAACTTTTAACATCAAAAATTACTGGTGAGTGAAGTTAAGAAGGCAATTTAGTTAACATTTCAAATTACTCAAAGCACTTGTAAAAATAAACTTCACATTGTGCTTGATAAAAAGTCAACCTCATTCCTTCCCTCCTAACCAACCTTCATTTCTGCCTATACCCAATAATACATAGGCCAGAATATTATCACCATACATGCTGGTGGGATTTTCCTATCACGTTACAATGAACAGAGATTTGGCTCGCTGCCAAATTCCCCAAGCTTGCTGCAGCGAGGGTGTGATGTGAACTGCTGGTAAGATTTGCTCCTAGTCTTGGAATTATAGGATCCTACAGTGCAAAGGAAGGCCATTCGGCCCATTGAATCTGCACCAACCACAATCCCACCCAATTCATATCCCCATAACCTCATGTATTTACCCTAGCTAGTGCCTCTGACACACTAAGGGGCAATTTAGCACGGCCAATCTACCTAACCTGCACATCTTTGGACTGTGGGAGGAAACCGAGCAGCTGGAGGAAACCCACATAGACACGGGGAGAATGTGGAAACTCTACACAGACAGTAACCCAAGCCAAGAATCGAACCCCGGTGCTGTGAGGTAGCAATGCTAACCACTGTGCCACCGTGCCGTCCATGTTCCCGGTCAAAGCTAAATTAAGTAAAACTCAATAAGTATTTAATTAAAACAATTTTGAGTAATAGCACTTCATTTTACATATGATTCAAGCTAGGAAGTTTTCTGTCCATCACAGTTATTTGACATTTTGTGCTGGCAAAAAAATGACTTATCAAAAATGGTAATACAGTAAAATGTTCTTGCCCATAGCTTCCTCCAGAATTATATAAAAGATTGGAGTGCATTTTAAGATTGTAGTGCATCTTGATGTTGAAATCTGTTTGATGAGTTATTTTCAGTTAATGGTGCGTTCTTCAGCCCTTGATGTGTTGCTGTATTGTCAGCATTTATGGCCTGTGTTCCTATATAATGCCCTACTGGGGCTATTGCCTGGTAAGATGTTTAGTCCTGTATGGATATTGAATAAAAAAGTCTAGGAGGTATCAATCAATTAACATGCAAAGGGCAGAGTCTACTTCTTCCATTGGAGTGAGCAGAGAGGTGGGAGTGTCCTTTATTTCCAAAATCCTTCTGATTCAGTCAGGGGTGAGAAACATCAAGGGTGGCCATCCTGCCCAGAGGCCAGTTGAGACTGCTAAGTGATGAATTAATTGACACTGAATGTCAGCATCCAGGGAAGCATGTCTCTCCTCATACGCTAACCCCCTCATCTTAGCCATTTAAGCAGGCACCAGCAAAGGTGGGGCAGGATCAAACTCAAAGGTAGAGGAGTCTAAAACTAGAGGCATAGGTTTAAGGTGGGGGAAAGAGATACAGAATTGTCTCAATTTTTTCACACAGGGGATGGTGAGCGTCTGGAACAAGCTGCCAGAGATAGTAGTAGAGACAATACAATCTTGTCTTTTAAAAAGCATTTAGACAGTTATACGGCTAAGATGAATATAGAGGGATATGGGCCAATTGTGGACAATTGGGATTAACTTAGAGGTTTAAAAAAGGGTGGCATGGACAAGTTGGGCTGAAGGGCTGTTTCCATGCTGTAAACCTCTATGACTCAATGAATTTATGTCACATCCTGCTCAGTGATATTGCTGGGACTGAAGAGTTATTCACCCTCAGTTTGGCCAGTAACTTGGGTAGATTGAATCTCTACCCTTAAAAGGATGGAAGACTCAATGTCAGGCGGGAATTGCCTGATAAGCATGCGTTTGGGTCAGGGCCAGGGTATGGGTGTCCTCATCCATGCTTTTGTTCCATCTAGACTTTTCCATCTTTGCACTCCTGACTGTTCCCCCACATTCTACACTCCACAAACTTGAAGTCATCTAAAACTCTCTGTCCATGCCTTAACTTGCACCAAGTCCTCTTTCCCTTGTGCTTCCTGGCCTTCACTGGCTCCCAGTTAAGCAATGTCCTAATTTAAAAATTGTCATCTGTGTTTTCAAATCCCTCATTGCCTTACCTCTCAGTATTCTGTATCCACAACTGTACAACCCTTCTACATACCTGTACTTTAATTGTGGCCGACTGTTTTCCAATTATACTTACTGCACAACAATTGCCATGCCTTCAGTTGCCGAGGTCCCAAACTCTGAAATTCTCATCCTATACCAATCTGCCTCTTTATTTTGTTTTCCTCTCTTAAGGCACTCATTTAAACCTTCAGTTCTGACGAACGGTCATCCAAACTAGAAATGTCGGCTCTATTCTTGCTCCACTGATGCTGTTAGATTTACTGAGATTTTCCAGCATTTTCTGTTTTTGATTCCTTCAAACCTACCTCTTTGACCAAACTTTTTGTCATTGGACCTAATATCACCTTATGTAGCTTGGTGTAATTCTTTGTTTTATGATTCTTCTGTGAAGCATATTGGGGTGTTTCATTTTCTTAAATGTGCTATATTAATGTAAGTTATTGTTGCCCCTGGTTTTCCTCTTTTTAGACAGCACTATCATCATTAAATATGGTCTATAATATTAAATATCTGCAAATTGAAAGGCTACTGGCAAAATTCTCCGGCCTCCCAGCTGCGTGTTTCCCAGCAGTGGAAGGTGGTGCACTGTTCACTGACGGCAGGATTCTCCAGTGCCGCTACTGTAAATGGGATTTCCCCTTGATGTCACCCACATCGCTGCAAAGCCTGCAGAAAGGGGTGCGCTGCTGGCAGAGCCAGAGAATCCCACCGGCGTGAATGGCGGAGAATTCCAGCCTGTATGTACCTCTACATCAAATACCAGAAATTCAGAAAACAGAGATGAACATGACAATAACAAGTGCAGGATTAGTAACTTTCTGGTTAGATGATTTGCAGTACTTTATCAGGTTAAAGCGTACACTGGTACATAACCATGAGAAAATAACACTGCATTCTTTAGCCGTCAAACATATCTTTATTTTACAGGATGTCAAAGACTAATACATTAGGTGTTAGGCATCAATGAAAAATCACAAATAGCAGTTGGCTTTGTCCTACAAAACCAGGAGTTTATCTGATTTATACTGTTAACATGCAAATTCACCAGTCTTAAAGTGCAGATACAATTACATCCTGGCACACGAGTCACGATCAGAGGTTGACATCAGATTTTACAAATAATAACACTGGTTCCCATTGGAATAATACAAGGAAAAGGACTCTATAAACCAGGAAGCAAAATCACATCCTACCTGCTAAAGAACTGTGTATCTCAGGTTACAGGTTGCACACACTTAATACATCTACCAATCTCAGCTAGTTTGTCATTTTAAGAACAACTCGTCACAATTTACAGTTGGTTAATTAAACAGGCAGTACCACTTGCTTTTTCTCTACTTTTTTTTGTCGAATGTGCTTAAAACAAAGTCTGTAAGAACACTTTTCAAAAGTCTGTTGACTGTTTTGGGAGGTTTTTTTTACATTTATTGTTTAATTTCAAAAATGCCTGAACAAAGGAGGTTGATGTAAAATATCCTGTCTTTTCAATAATCCAATGCCAATTTTATTACCAGGCTGAGTACAGTGGGAGACATTAGTGTCTGAGTAAACAATTAAGGATTTTATTTTTGCTGCGCTATTAAAAAAGGTGACGGATGCCAATACTGGGAAATCAAACTACTTTTCCATTGATTATATCCAGTGGCAGCATATAACACTCCTTGGCGAGGTACAGCACAGCTAGATGCAGGCCCTTAACCCTTAGCTCTAGAGAGCAAAACCTAATGCATCAGCGTAATTCTTTTCTCCCCTTTTCCCATAGCAGCTATTCTTGGGACCTCCCTGAGTGAGATTGCCAATTTAGTGACAAATTAAGAGCCATTTGTGCTGTGGATTCATACACATTAGGAACTGAGCTGAAACGGCTCAAATCATTTCTCTTAGGACCTTTCCAGGCAGCAGATTGAAGCACCCTTTGTCTCATCAGTCTGGGCTAGATATGAACCTCGATCCCAGAAGTGGGACAACAGTATGGAAACCCACTGTGCCACACAGCTGCCAACTGTTGGCAATTATCGAGTACAATTTTCTTAATACGTTAAAAGAGATGCTGTCGCTTCTATAACACTCATGAATCATATTGCAGCTGCATAGCAGTCTCCCTCCAGTCTCTTTCTCTGTCTCTCTCTCTCTCTCTCTCTATCTCTCTCGGTTTGTGCTCCGAGTGAACTATGTAAATTTGGAATTTACCCTGATCTAAGATTCAGTCACCATTGTATAACCAAGTTTGAAAAAACACAACTTCCACTTTTCTAATTTGATGCACAGACCAAATACATTCAACAAAGCACACAAAATATTTTACAGTAACAGATGGGAAATGAGCGCCCTTGTACTTTTCTTTTAATCTATCTTAAAATTGTTTATCCTAGCAACAGAAATGTAAATTGCACATTTTGCAGCTGACAATGCCGCCTTTGTAATGTAATGAGTCCTTTATTACACTGCTTTTTTCATACTGATCAAAGATAACTCTCATTTTCTAGTAGATAACATTTGCACTGCTAACAAATGCTATTACACCCTTTAATGTTGGAAAAATTTCTCATCAAGATATTTTTGAATAAACTGAAAAAAAATTACCTTGTACTTTCATATATTTTGATGGAAAGATGAAGCCATTAACATCAAGCGATACGGATAATGGCAGCATGAGATGCCAGGAATTGGGCTGCAGGGTTATTTTCCTTATTGAGTTTTATTCCAATAAATAGGTCACAAGTTTCTTGTTTCCCCTATTTGACAATGCAGTCCTTTAACTCTCCTAAAATTTCTACAGCCATTTTTAAAAAGTACTATTAATATTTTTCCTCTTTAAAAGAACTAATCCCCTTCCTCCATTCCCCCCCCCCACCCACCCTCTACACCCTGCAACCCCTTATGGGTTCCTTCAACACATTCCCTAACAGTGAGAGGCAGAGGTGATTTGCTCCTAGGTTTCTGTCAGTGCCACTCTTAAATCAATTATTGGCAGATTCATAAGAGCATCCTGAGTGACTCATTCTTTGACTTTCCTTCCTCCTCTAACAGCCCAACTGAGACTGAAAAGTCACACTCCGGGGGACTGCAAGCACAGATGCTCATGTAAGTGCAGTATGTTAGAGACTGCATTGTGGCCTAAAAGTCTTTCTTTCATCCACTTAAAAAAAAAGGCTCAAGGGATTTTAACTTTTCCTCCAAATCCTACCATTAGCAGTCTTTATTCTCCGCCCTCTTTTTAATATTTATTGCAGCAATTTCATTGAGATTCGATTTTACAGGCAGATGATCAGTAAGAGACAAAGTTAAGTTTCTCGTTTAGTTATCTTTGAGCTTTTAGTCCAAACAGCATTTTGTGTGAATGATGGTTAATACTGGCAAAAGCAAAAGTGGAGACAATTGCCAGTAATAGTCTTATTAATCAGGGGATATTTATCAATCTGATGCAGCACAGCACTAATAAACAAGTCAACCGATACTGGGTGCTTCAGTGTTCCGAAAGCAAAAATCTGTTTTTAAACATTATTATTGCAGCAAACATAAATTGTGAGATTCTGTTAAAAACAATCTGAATTTCAGTGACACTGCAAAAGCCTAAAATGCTCTCCACTGGATACCTCTTCTTCCTAGAGAGATGCTGAGGTTAACTGATGCAGATCCAGTTCTATCTTGCCCTCTCCAGCAGCACTGTATTAATCACGTTTATATATAAATGATTAAAACAGAGTCCAACAGACTGATTTGAAAATGTTCCCTCTTGATTAATGGGCGGCACAGTAGCACAGTGGTAAGCATTGTTGCCTCACAGCGCCAGGGACCCAGATTCAATTCCGGCCTCAGGGCTCTGCCTGTGTGGACTTTGCACGTTCTCTCCATGCCTGCATGGGTTTCCTCCAGGTGCTCCAGCTTCCCCGACCACAGTCTAAAGATGTACAGGTTAGATTGATTGGCCATGCTAAATTGGCCTTAGTGTGAGGGGATTAGCAGGATAAATAAGTGAGGTTAGAGAAAAGGGCCTGGTGGTATTGTGATTGGTGCAGACTCAATAGATTGAATTCTGCACAGCAGAGATTCTATGACACATGTGGGGAAATCATGCCAATCTCACTTTTTAAATGTGGGGATTTTATCAGAGCCTTGTCTGAGAGCAGGACAGTCAGTAAGAGACTTGCCTTGCTTCCTCTGGGAAGGCCTGTCAGTATTACGTACTCCTTAAGTGGCCACAATCTGGCCTTCCCTGGGAGCATAGACCTGCAAACCCTACCCCTGAGAGACAGTCAGAGTTGCTGGTCACCAAGGGGGTGGCGGCTGTGTTACTGGGACAACCCACTAAACCAGAGGTCCATCGATCATGGAGCTACCCAGGCCAAAAATAAGGCATGACAGTAAGGGTTTCCTGGTGTGGGAGTCAGCAAGGGCAAAGAATTTCTCTCAGTGCGTCCCCCTGTTCCTGCTGCCAGGCCCCTCAACTAGGTTTTGAGTTCCTTTCCCCCCCACAGGACACCACAAGTGGTTTTCTTGTCATACAGGTCTTTTTGTCATGCTCACTGAATGGTGAAAGGCCCTCCTACAGATGGGTTAATATCAATGATAGTGGAACCTTTAAATGATCATTAATTGCCAAGTGAAAACCTTAATTAACAACAGTTGGAAATCTGACCACAGGCTGTTCCATCTCGATTTAATCTTGGTGCAGACTGGAAAGTACCAGCATGCCCGCACATCACCCTCCCACTTGATGAAATGCCCCTACCTCCGACAAACATGCCCCCATGTTTCAGGATCACTGACAGTTTGAGTATTGTTACTTTAGCTCTGAGAATCTGGATTCAAATGTTGCTCAGATGTTATGGGATGAAAGTCTGCTCTACCTGACAGGTCAAAAGAGTCAATAGTGATAACAGAATTATGGTTTAAGTTTGGCCAGTCTCCAGCTTCTAATGCACATGCATTCAATGGCATCAAATTACTTAATTTGATTGCAACGAGAATGTTTCCATTTGTCGGCAAGTCAAAACTAAAGGCATTGATATGATAGTCATCGAGAAATCAAATAGGAATTCAAAATAAACTCCTTTGCTCAGAGAGAGGCGAGAATGTGGAACTTGTCACCAGATATTGGTAGAGACAGATATGCTGGAATTTTACCTTCCTGCCTCAAGGGAATCATAGTGGCCAAGGAGTAGATTTTACAGTTTCAGGACAAGTAAGGCAGTAAAATCCCACTCTATTTTATGAATACGAGACTAAATCAGCATAAGAGAGAAGGAGTTGCAGAAGGATTGACAGAGCTGAATGTTGAAGATTTAGAAAAGGAGCATAAAAAGCAGCATGAATTGTTTGGACCTGTCTCTGTTCTACATTCAGTGGAATTCTATGTATTATATTAACATGGCAATTCCAATCAAACAACAGAAAAGGCCAACAGAATTGAAATTCTAGAAATGTTACCATCTAGTACAAGAGTAAAGGAGTAATGATAAATTTGCACAAATCATTAACTTGGTTAGAGTAAGAGTGGTTACATTTCAGCCACTTTTGTATAGAAAGGTCATTAAAGCAGCTTTTAACATAGTCTCTAAAGTATGATGTCAGGGATGGGAAACTATAATTACGAGGAGAGAATTGAGATGATGGAACTATTCCCAAAGTGACAGAGAAGGCTAAACGATTTTTTAAAAATTATTAAGTGTTTTGTTAGAGCGAATAGAAATGGAGTATTCCCCCTGGCTGGAAAGTCAATAAGGAACACTCATGAATTTAAATTTGCCTCAAAGAGAGTAAGTGGCGAGCACAGGAGAAATGTCTTTCCACAGAGCATTATTGGAAAATAGATTCTTTAACGCAGACAGTGGGTGAAGCAGAGACCATTGCTTCTTTCTTGGCGAAATCTGGGAAAAATCTTTAAAACAAAAAAGGAAAGAAAGAAGGGCAGCAGGATTAATTTTCATTTGTAGAGTAGAGCCGCCACAGATACTGATGGTCCCTGCCAAGATGTTGGCGGGTCAGGAACCTGTTGATAGTTTCAGCAGGGTTTGCTGAGGCTCTTTAACTGAGCCAAGGCATTGGCATCTTGCTTCTGGATTCCCTGACTTGTCAGTGGCAGCAGGTGGGATCACACAGAAATTTTTAATTGAAAAGCTCCTGGAAAGAGCCAGAAAAGCACTTGGGTTTTTGAGGCTGCAGCAAACACAAGAACGGAGAGGGACTTGAGAAAGCCATTCCTCGAGTCTTTCACTCTTAGCTGGAAGTACTGCAGGGGGAGTTTTTGCAAGGACAGAAGGAGTATCCTTAAGGAAAGAAACCTGCCATCCTTACCTGGTCTGGCCTACATGTGACTCCAGAGCCACAGCAATGTGGTTGATTCTCAACTGTCCTCTAAGCAAGGGCAACTAGGGATGGGCAATAAATGCTGGCCAGCCAGCAACTTCTATATCCCCTGAATGAATAAAAAAAGAGGACAATGTCACCAACAAAGCAGATCTGGATGGAAATGACTGTGGAAGACAGCAGATTGAGTGTGGTTCTTCCTATTTGTAGACAGTGTACCAGGAGGGGATCCAGGTTCTCGGAGGGGCAATGACAGGGTAGTGACAAACTACTTTCAGATAACAAGCTTCACACTCTGACCAATTCAGCATTCTCCTGTCCAGCACTCCTCAGAATAAGATACCCTGCAGCTTCACTCATTCCTCACATCTCACATTGCCACCTAAACCGCCAACACTCACACTCATCCTCATGCAACCATGAAGTGATCTGCTGTGAAAGCCCAGGCCTCTGGAGGTACTTGTGCTTCGACATGTCAAAAAAACTGAATCCTTTGCCTGGATACATTGTGTTGGGGCTCACACTTCCTTTCATCTTGGATTTTGGGGTCTCCCTTTACTCTGTCCTATGGAATGCCATGCAGTTGAAGATAAGACTGCTGGTGTTGCTCCTGCTACTATTGGTGCTCTCGCTACTCCTTGTGTCCTTCAGCAGAGGATAAAAGCTGCTCCTACACTGAGGTTAAAGCTAGCAGCTAGGGAGTGCAGTTGAAAATGGGTGAAGTGCCAGATAGATGAAATGTCTTCCATGAAGTTGGTAACCACATATCAAGCAGCAAAAGCACTCTTTGAGAGTAGGGGTATGGTGTCTGGCAGCCTTTCACCTGGCCATGGCTGGTGCTCTTCACGTTCACTGGTCAAAGCTTTACAATCCTGTCAGTTTCACTTGCTAATTCTGGTGAGTTGCTAACAGTTCTGCTACATTGGTACACGGGCTGGTAAAGACAGAATGCAGGGTTACACAGGAACTTAATTGCCTGTCTGCATCATCCAATTAACTTCCCAACAACCCAAAGAAGCTTCCTCGTTCACCTTCAGATCCTGATCCCCAATATCACTTTTAGGGTATTTAACTCCTCACATCCATCCAAATCCTTCTCCCTCTTGCCTGGGAAAACTCCTGCTGATGAGCTGAATGATCTCTTGCTGCACTAATGTTTTATCTTGTGACCAATACTCCTTCTAAGCTGCGAGATTACTTCTCAAGCCGAAGATTTCCATGCAAGCTGCACGTTTTGGTTCCTTTTAAGTTACCACATTTACACAGTTGTAATGACTTCTCACCTGTAATAAAAATTGCCCTGACATTGCAAAGAGGCTCAGTTGCAAATTATATGTTAATTTAGAGGTTTGTTCCCCTTGCTTGAACAACAATGTAATTTTGAAATTTGACATTTTACAAAGTATTTGAGGAACAAGATGGGCTTTTCTGAACAGGATGACCAATTAGATAGTCAATTAGAAAATCATTTGCTTAGACCTCAGCTTTCAAAATCTCAACCATCTAGTCTTTACACTACCACCGATCTCACTTCCCCCAATTCCCCCCCCCCCCACTCTCCGTCATCCCCCGCCATCTTCCCTTCATTCAGTAATCATTTCTGCTGTTACTGATCTGCTTATCCATATCCTCATTTCACACCCTAATCTCCAATAAAACCATGACTCTATCATACAGTAGTCATTCCCCAGTCTGGCCCTCATCACCACTCACTTACGTCAAAGAGACTCAGATTTGAAAGAATATGGCAGTCATCTGTTTTAGTCAGTCAAATCTGGCTGGACCACTTGTAGCACTATCAAGCTCTGTTTCAGTCTATTAAAATGGTTCATGATTCTAGGGCCATTCTAGGCCTAGCTTCTTTTTTCTACTGCAAACCATCTTCTGAAACTTGTATTTCGCTTTTATTTCTGCCCTTATTTCCAACATAAGGAATTCATGGAGCTTTAGTCAAGCAGAGTAAAGTTATCCAGTCGGCTGTTTCTGGCACTTCCCTTCCCTTCCACTAGTCCTCTTGGCCAAACTTTCTCTAAAGTTCAGTCCTGCTCTACCCCTGAACTCATACAGTTTTCCAGTTTCTTTCCTACCTCCCCTTATGACCTCTCCAAGCTCATGAAGTCCAGTTCCTGCTTCCTCAATACTTTTCCCACTAAACCGCTGACCACACAACTCCTCTTCCTGATTCCCCATTAACTGATATTGCAAATAGTCCTCTCGCTTCAAGTGTTATCTCTTTCTCTTTAAATCTGCCAGCACTACCCTATCCTCAAAAAAAAACTTGACACTCCACCATCTTTGCAAACTATCATCCTATTTGGAGCCTCCAAATCATTTAAAGTTTACTTTTTTATTAGTGTCACAAGTAGGCTTACATTAACACTGCAATGGAGTTACGGTAAAAATCCCCAAGTCGCCACACTTCACTACTTGTTTGTATGTACTGAGGGAGAATTTAGCATGGCCAATGCACCTAACCACCACACTTTTCAGACTTGGAAGGAAACTGGAACATCCACAGGAAACCCATGCAAACATGGGGAGAACATGCAGTCTCCACACAGACATTGACCTAAACTGGGAATTGAACCCGAGTCTCTGGAGTTGTGAGACAGCAGTGCTAACTACTGTGCCATCATTCTTGGAAAGTTCCTGTCCAAATGTCCTTGAATGTGTTATTTCTTCCCAAATCTATGCCCGTCTTTCCATAAATGTCTTCAATTAGGTTTTCCCGAACCCCTCCATCTTCCCGCCACTGCCACCCTTCTGGCACAAGAGCTGATATAACTCATATCAAAGTGACAAATTACACCTAATGAGATAGTGACAAAGGTAACTTATCCCTTCTCATCCTTCTTGACTTATTTCCAGTCTTTGACACAACTGACCATGCCCTTCTCCTCCGGAATCTCTCCACTATTGTCCAGTTGGGTTGGGCTCTTTTCACCTGGGTCCATTCTTATCTATTTACCCATGGCCAAAGAATCACCTACAATATTGCTGCTACCTCAACATTACCTCTGGTGTCACAGGATCTATCTGTGACCTCCTCCTGTTTCTCATCTACATACGTCCCCTGAGCAATGTCATCCAAGAGACAGTAGTTCTCACATATATACTGAGAGCACCCATTTCACCACCAGCACCTCTTCCAACCCCTGCACAGTGACCAATTTAGCAGACTGCTCGTCCCACATTCAATACTGGATGACTAGAAGTGTCCTCTAATTAAATATTGGAAAGGTTGAAGTTATTGTCTTCTGTCATCATCCCCAACTCTACTCAACTGTTACTGATTCCACTCATCTCCCTGGCAGCTGTCTGACCTAAACCAACTGGTCCACAAGCTAGGTGTCATATGTGATCCAGAAATGAGCTTTCAACCACACAGCCATGTCATTATTAAGAGTGCTTATTTCATTTACCTGCTGTTGAAACATCATCCGTGCCTTTGTTATTTCTGGATCTGACTATTCCAGTGCTCTCCTGGTTGGAAGCCCACATCCTACCCTTTATAAACTTGAGGCCATACAAAGTTTGATTGCCCAGGCCCTTACTTGCACCAAGCAGCATTTGTCTATTAACCCTGTGCTCACTTGATTCTGATATTTTTACTTCTGCCTGAAGCATGCTGCACAATTGGAAATTCAAACACACGCTTTATCCAATTTATCAACAATATTTACATATCACAGACATACCGCCTCTCTCAGCTGGGAATTAAATAGACTACTTTCCTGTTTCAGAGCATCCACAGTAAAGGTGAAGCAGCTGTTTTATAACAGCTGGCTGTTTCACATCAGCACCTGATGTGGATTTTCCTCTTCAAATGACACAACATGACAGCAAATTATAATTGCTTTATGATATTATTTAATTAAATGGAAGTATTTACCTTCATAATGTGACTGTCTTAATTCCTGACATTCCTATCCATTCTGTGGTGCTGAATATGTCAACCACAGTTTGTAGATTCAGAGAGAGGCCGCTTTCACCAAGAGTCTCTCATTTTAAGGACAATTCTGAGCATTTTCACTCAGTGGTTTCTTCCTCCACTGAGTGTCATTTTAGATCTATACACTCAGGAAGATATTCCAACTAATCTTGAATGCTGAAGTTAAACACTGAATAATCGTACATACACATTGTCATAGAAACCAAATGCAATCCTCATTGGACTGAAATAAAGATAGAAGATGCTGGAAATACTCAGGGGGAAAGAACCAAAGTCAATTAACCTCCTGTTTTCTGCTCTATCACAGGGCTTCCTTCTTGTGATTTCCTTCTTTCATGCCCTGTTTCTGTACTTGCTTGAAACATGTTCTGCCTCATCCTATGATCATCCTCAACACCGGTGCTCCACAAGGCTGTGTCCTCAGCATCCTACTATATTCCAAATACACCTATGACTGTGTGGCCAAATTCTCCTCCAAGTTGATTTTCAAGTTTGCTGATGACACTACTGTAGTGGGTCGGATCTCAAACAATGACGAGACAGAGTACAGGAATTCGAGAATCTGGTGAATTGGTGTGGCAACAATAATCTCTGCCTCAATTTCAACAAAATGAAGGAGACTGTCATTGACTTCAGGAGATATAGTGGAGAACATGCCCATGTCTACATCAATGGGGACGACGTAGAAATGGTCGAAAACTTCAAGTTTTTAAGTGTCTAGATCACCAACAACCTGTCCTGGTCCCCCATGCCGACACTATATTTCAGAAAGTTCACCAACTCGTCTACTTTCTCAGAAGTTTAAGGAAATTTGGCATGTCAGCTACGACTCTCAACAACTTTTCAGATGCGCCAAAGAAAGCATTCTATCTGGTTGTATCACAGCTCCTGCTCTGCTCGACCACAGAAGGTTGTGAATGTAGCCCAATCCATCACGCCAAACCAGTCTTCCATCCATTGCCTCTGTCTACACTTCCACCTGCTTCGGAAAAGTAGCCAACATAATTAAGTATCCCACGCACTCCAAACATTATCTCTTCCACTTTCTTCCGTCAGGAAAGAGATACAAAAATCTGAGGTCATACACTAACCGACTCAAGAATAGCTTCTTCCCTACTGCCATCAGATTTTGAATGGACCTACTAAGTTGATCTTTCTCTACACTCAAGCTATGACATAGAACATAGAACACTACAGCACAAACAGGCCCTTTGGCTCACAAGTTGCGCTGATCATATCTATACCTACCAGGCCTATTTATAACTCTCAATTCCATTAAATCCCATGTACTCATCCAGAAGTCTCTTGAAGAACCCCAGTGAGTTTGCCTCTGTCACCACCGACGGCAGCCAATTCCACTCACTCACCATCTTCTGAGTAAAAAATTTACCCCTGACATCTCCTCTGTACCTGCTCCCCAGCACCTTAAACTTGT
This sequence comes from Sphyrna mokarran, assembly GCA_024679065.1. NCBI lineage: Eukaryota > Metazoa > Chordata > Chondrichthyes > Carcharhiniformes > Carcharhinidae > Sphyrna > Sphyrna mokarran. The sequence goes on from JAGIQG010000005.1 coordinate 40,858,656, forward strand.
GTCCTCTTGTAGTGACCATTTCAGCCCTGGGAAATAGTCTCTGAGAATTCACCCTATTTATACCTCTCAACATTTTATAAACCTCTGTCAGGTTGCCTCTCAATCTTCGTCTCTCCAGAGAGAAGAGACCTAGCTCCCTCAACCTATCTTCATAAGGCATAGGGCATAAGGCAATATCCTTGTAAATCTCCTCTGCACCCTCTCAATAGCTTCCACATTCTTCTTGTAATGAGGCGACCAGAACTGCGCACAGGGGGTCTGACAAGGGTCTTATAAAGTTGCAGCATTACCTCCCGACTCTTAAACTCAATCCCTTGATTAATGAAGGCTAGCACACCATGCGCCTTCTTGACCACATCCTCCACCTGCGAGGCTGATTTAAGAGTCCTATGGACCCGGACCCGAAGGTCCTTCTGCTCCTCAACACTGCTAAGAGTCCTACTCTTGATATTATATTCCATCATCCCATTAGACTGTAGCACTACATTTGGCACTCTCTCATTGCCTTCTAGATGAATGGTATGCTTTGTCTCTATGGCAAGAAACAATACTTTTCACTGTATACTAATACATGTGACATTAATAAATCAAATCGTATCAAGCCAAATGCCTATAACTTTATCCACTTTTGATAAAGGGTCATTAATCTAAAATATTAATCTAATTCTGCTCCTGCAGATGCTACCTAATCTGCTGAGTGTTACATATTTTGACAGATTTCCAGCATCTTAACACATAACTGTGAAATAAAAATAAAATGTGCTGGAAAAACTCAGCAGGCCTGGCAGCACCTGTGGAGAGAGATACAGAATTAAGATATCAAAGTCTGTATAACTTCTTTATAGTTCTGAAAAAGATTGGATGAATTTGAAACATTAACTTTGTTTCTCCCTTCACAGATGCTGCCAGGCCTGCTGACTTTTTCCAGCAAATTCTGTTTTTAGGTTTCCAGTGTGTGCAGTATTTTGCTTTCACACAGAAATGCGTATTCTTCTTTCTCCTGATAGGTGATAGTATTAAAAGAATGTTTTTATTTTGGATTGGGACTCTCAATGTTACCCCCCAATTGACTAGGGTGATTATCACTGCCAAACAGCGAACAAAGAACAAAACAGCACGGGAAACAGGCCCTTCGGCCCAACGAGTGATTTTTTTAAAAAAATTCATTCATGAGATGTGGGTTTCGTTGGCCAAGCCAGCTTTTATTACCCATTCCTAAATGCCCTTGAGAAGGAAAGGAGTAACATGAAGAGATATCAAAGTGTTCTGTATTGTCACAATTGTGTTACCGTTTAAAGTTGTGTGGGACCATCCAAAATCAAAATCAAGGTTAGGAACATAGGAATTAGAAGCAGAAGTCAGCAAATTCAGCCTTTCAAGCTTGCTCTGCCATTCAATCAGATCATGGCTGATCTCTCCCTGGTCTCAAATCCAGCTCCTCACCTGTTGCCCATATCCCCTGATCCCTTTCTTTATTAGAAAAATATCTATTTCCTTCTTGAAATCTTTCAATGTTTCAGACTCCATTGTGCTATGGGGACAGCAAGACCCACAAATACATCATTCCCTCCAGGAAGTTCATCCCCATCTCAGTTTTAAATTTATCATCTCTCAATCTTTACCTGTAACCTCTTGTTCCAGATTGCCCCATAAGAGGAAACATTTTGTCTGCATTTAATTTATCAATCCCTCTTAAAATTTTATATACCTCAATCAGATCCCCTTTCATCCTTCTAAACTCCAGCAAGTATAAGCCCAAACTGTTTAATCTCTCCTCATACATCAACCCTTGCATCCTCAGAATCAATCTGATGAATCTCCTCTGAACTTAAAGTTCTTGAAGTTTATTTATTAGCGTCACAAGTAAGGCTTACATTAATACTGCAATGAAGTTACTGTGATATTCCCCTAATCACCGTACTCTGGCATCTGTTCGGGTCAATGTACCTAACCAGCGTATCTTTCAGACTATGGGAGGAAACTGCAGCACCTGGAGGAAACACATACAGACACGGGGAGGATATATAAACTCCACATAGACAGTGGCCCAAGCTGAGAATCGAACCCTGGTCAATGGTGCTGTGGGGGAGCAGTGCTAACCACTGTGTCACCATGCTATGCCCAATTGCCTCCAATGCCACCATATTCCTCCTCAAGATTGATCTTTGCAAACAGATTCAACACTAAAGTTTCAGATGAGGATGTAACCTAGCTTAATTAAAAACCCCTTTTGCTTGGGTAAACCAATTCACTTGGCAGCATCATTCCATGAGTATCAACATCATTTATCCAAGTTAGTTCCTTGGGGTCCTGTGTATGGTGTCAAAAGGACACATTAACTGAGAACTTCTTTTGTGATATTAGGGTATGGAATCTTTAAAACATTTGTATGACATTCACCACTTCACTGGCAATGAGCCACGTAAAATAAACTTAATGGTGCCTAAGTAAAGAAAGTGGACAGAAAAGTATCATACAAATGGGACAAACAATAATCTGTTAATACAAGAAGTGTTAAACTCAGAGCACTACTATTCTGAAACAGGCTAATGTCCTCCATTCATCCTTTAACAGAATGGAAGAATTGAAAAACTTTAATAATAATTTGTGTGCCATCGTTAGGAATAAGAGTGGAGAATGGAGAGAAGGAATTTTTTTAGCCACTCGTGTATCAAATCAACGTGTAGCAGCAACTCACTCTTTGGGGTGAAATCGATCACCCTGAAAATGGGTGTGTGGATTCCATTGTGTGATTAATATCCACCCATTGATTGCAATACTGGTCAAACTTCAATTCTGTGCTGCCTGCTTTTAAATGATTTTTGCTTCCAGTCGTGCTAACTAGCTAAATGCATCAGCAAGGAGTCAATATTATGAGTGGCTAGCATCATTTAAAGATAGCTTAAAGCTATCCTGCAGTTGTGAAAGGGGAGATATATTTTGGCTATTCGGTCTCATGATAGGACAGGATCTGACCTGGAAGAGAGTAAAGAATGGAGGAGAAATGGGCATTGTGAATGCCATATATTTCAGACGCTGCATTTGAGGTTGCATGCTCTGAGGTTGGTGGGAATATGTAGTAAGGAAGGTGACCAATCTACAATCTTTGTCAATCAAATCTCATATCTAACAACTATATATCCTTCTACATCCTCACACACTTAGCATTAGAGCAAACCTTATACCCACAGCATGCACATTGCTAGCTTTTCAACTATGGCCATCACATCAGCCAAACAGTTCGTACAACACTCTCTGAAATGCTTTCCTCTGTCTTGCTGGACAAGGTGGCACTTAACCTGAGACACCAGGAACTCACCGGGCAGAGGCCCTTCATGTCCTAGTCCGCTGCATGATGATACTGTTCATTACTGAATTGCTGAGGGAGTGGCCAGCAATGAGGCTAAAATCACTGAAGGTGACAGTGTCTGCAGAGTTTCCTTCTCAGATCCCTCTTTCCCAGCATCTCACAGTCTCCTCTGATGTACAGGCTGCAGATTGAATAAGCATTAGTCCCAGCCATTCGCCCCCCCACCCCTTCCTTCCCACTACCACTACCATCACCACCCTCCTCCCCCCCTCCACCATACCACAGCATTATCCTTGTGCTTTTGTCTTTTCAGATACCCAAGAACTGAAACCTGGCCAGGCAGTGGAGGGTGAAAACATACTGTCCCTTTTTTTCACACCGCAATCACCAGCTCGAACATTGGCACAGCTCTTATCTTTGAGGAGGATATGAAGTGCGATTTGCAGATGTTGCGACACTGAGCATGAGGGGCTGTAGCCAGGGCAGGGGGGGAAGGATAGCACAATGCTGGCTCAGATGAGGGAAAGGCCAAACATTGGTTCTGTGATAGAGGACTTCAGTGGACCGCTTACAGAAATAGACTGATTGGTATGCAAACAAAATGCTTGAAGAACTGGGAAGTCTGCTGGAAAGCCTGAAGTTAATGCCAAGGAATATGGAGGAATCCAGCCCTGATTTGGAATAGGGCTTTGCACAGTGATTGGAACCTGTATTTCCCAGCACAGAGGTGGTGGTCAGATCTTTTTGCACAATTTATGATCCAAGCAAAATACAGATTCTTATAGTTGATATCACAGCTTCCATTGCAAAGAGCAACCACCCAACCTCCAAGCCCAAAGCTGCTGTCTTACAAGATCAGACTATTGCCGGGAACATTCACAAGCTCAACTCCATGCTTCTGGATCAGAGTGTCCTACACAGCTTGCAAAGTGTCAGGGCAATGCAATAACCTGCCCTCTAACATCTCACCTCACCCTATTGAGTGGCATTGACTCCATTGAGCACAATCCCTCCCTCAGGAGGACTGCTATAGTCTTTGCACTCTTGCCACTCCAACTGTGCCCTTGCTATTATCCATTGGTCAGCCAGCCCAGACTGCTGCTGTCCACAGTGAGATGTTGCAGTCAATACTAGGACAGCAGAGGCACACAGAAAACTGACAATTAGGGAATGCACAAGGCTGATATGTCAACTTTTGTAAGCTGCGAGGCAATGATACCATTTTTAACTTTGGTTTGGAGTGTATATTTTATATTGGTCTCGACATGTTTAGATTTTGTCCGTGTGACAGTGACTAAGGTAGGATGTGGAGATACAGTCGTGGAATGTGATTACTGATGTCGCAACAGATGAGTTCTCCATGGCTAATCCAGGCAGAAAGAGATAGGTTGCCTCATCCTCTCATCTTCCCTCCCCTCCTGTTCTTCAATCGCTTGCCATTTAACTGGTGGCATGGGCTGTGCTCTCATAATGGCGTAGTTATACAGAGTGCAGCAGACCACCACATGTCTTTACCTGTGCTGTCAAATACTACAGGGTTCATTCAGAGCTATCCAGGCAGCAAAAGCACCCAAATGATCTGCTCAGTCACATTACGTATGGCAGCAGGGGTTTTATTATATGCATGCTGCAGATGTGTTTGTGGGTCACTCACTGGAGTCATCAGACATCTGGTTAGTAGATTGTTCTTATTGACCAACAGCCACCCTTTGGTTTGCTATTCAAATGCAGCTAGCACAGCATATTGCTGCAAAATGATGGCATTGTGACTGTTACCATGGTACTGGGCATTACCCTACATAATTTGTTCCCACTGTCACAGAATAACTGGATGTTAAGGATGTGGAATCTCTTTTCAGTTTCAGTATAGGACAGAGTTGTCTTGCAGTGCCAACAACGCGATGTCAATGGCACCCTGCACCATGAAGAAGCCTGAAATCCTACAGGGCAGGTAAAGAAGGCATGATATAAATCTTAGTAATTCTATAGCACAGAAGAAGCCATTCGGTCCATCAAGCCTACACCGACAACAATCCCACTGAGGCTCTATCCCCTTAATCCCCAAGTATTTACCTTGCTACTCCCCCCAACACTAAGGGGCAATTCAGCATGGGCAATCCACCTAATTGCACATCTTTGGATTGCTGGAGCACTCGGAGGAAACCCATGCAAACACAGGGAGAATGTGCAAACTCCACACAGATTGGTACCCAGGGCTGGATTTGAATCTGGGTCCCTGGTGCTGTGAGGTATCAGTGCCACCCTTGTTCTCACTCTATCTGTTTCTCTATGGCAAGATACAATAAAATGTATTTAGCTCTCTTTACAAACAGAGTCTCAGGGACCTCCCTTGTGTAACAATGAATTATAAACTGGGAGATGTTGCAAATCTCCAAAATCCCAGCCTGGAAGGAGGTAGGCATATAAAAGATCATTACCATAGTCAATCTCACAGGCTCTTACGAAGCCACATTTGTCCTGGTACAAAATTGCATCAGGTGGTAGATTTCAATAGGGACACTCTTACTGAAGCAGATATCACGTACACACACTGTTCCTTGCTGAGGTTCAGGTCGAAGGATTGTTCTCTGAATACCCTGGCTGGATATGGCCTCCTGTTGAGAACCTGCCTCCTTCTCCTCCTCCCTCTTCCAGCAGCTTGCCCTGCTCTATATAGTTTCTCCTCACTCTCCAAGTCATGCTGTACTCAAAGGAAAATGCCTACAAATACACACAAATCTTTTTGTGCAGACACCTTGAAGTTAGCAAAAATCCATCTCCATCTGCCACACGACTTCCTATAGCCTTTTGCAAATTGAAATAATTCTAGAAAATACTGAATGCTTATATAATCATAGCAACAACCAGAAGAGATGAAACAGCAGCTAACCTGTAAGTAGTTGATGAATTCATCTAAATAGTGCAGGTGGTTGGGGGAAGGGTCCAGGGTGGAGACGGATCCTTCCTGCTTCTGGACATGTGTTTAGATGTGCAAGGTTAAGAGAAGGATTTAGTTGGAGCCTTGAACTTCAAAACTGCTGGCATCAAATCAGCATTGCTCGCTGTTTAACATTGGGATCTTCCTGCTTCTGGTAATGTTTGCTGCCTGCATCGAGTAATTAATTCACCTTATAGGTATCCACAGCAACTTGGAGCTATAAGAGCTCACATGGTACCCAAAAAGCAAACACAAATAATCTCAATTTCTCAGCCCATCTGTGCAATATTATTTTGAAAAATGCATCTTCAGGGAGCTTTAATAAAGATTTATGCCTCTGAATTCAAAACTACCTGAGTAATTATTCCAATCAACAACCACGCTTAGAGAGAAAGATCAAATTTAACCACCACTAGTATATTTTAATAAGCATTACTAAAATATTAAATAATTGTACTTGTCTTTACTTTCTAATTGCTCCTAATTAATTTAGCTGATTAATGTCAGATTGAACACCTTTATTTCTAAAATCAAGACATCTGAGTTCAGATTACAAATCAATCTGCATCAATCAGCAAGAAGCGAATTGCTTTACTAACTGGCCCAATGACACTGCTGGATATTTTTTCTCAGTTGTTTAATCCAATATTCAAAAGATAATGGAGCTGGCAATTAGGGTAATGTCATATTGTATGTAAAACTTGTGTATCCTTCTAAATACCTGCAACAATCACAGTTGCGTATTAAAAGGAGATCAATCAGTTCACTATCTGCCACATGACCAAGGAAGAATAAAAAGTTAAGCTTAGCTGCTGGCAGACACTGAATAAACTATTTCATTTTGAATTAGCAGATCATTAATTTGTAAATTTAAATATTAACCCAACAGGGGATGCACCACTGATCATATCAAGAATGAGTCAATTAATCAGTTGGCTCTTATGATCAGCCTGTACAATTGCCCATTATGTGGTTATGTGTTCTCATATGTGGCGTTGTTCTGACCAGTTGCAATTAGCAAACTATGGGCTTTGTCAAAATTTGGTCCAGTCCTATCTAAATATGAGCAAACCAGCCAAATACATCACCAGTAAAAGGGTGGAGAAACAACAACACAAAGGTAGCATCATTCATGAAGTACAGAATGAGTTGCCTTGAACGTCTTAGAAGTACCTGTATTGTTATTGTACATGTGACAGACATTAACTTCTCTGACATTCTTAAAAGGGCACCCTCATTTCCAGATGGCTTAGGGATTGTCCTTGAGAATGGCTTTTGAGTAGGATCTGCGACATTCCCATACATATTTCTCTTTTCACTCTCAACGGTGTAAACCAAGTTATCAATCAAAAGCTTGGTTCTAGCTTGACGTGCATGAGCCTGTTGGATGGGTGCGGTTCCTAAATTGGCTTTGCTGTATATCCAAAGCTAGTGCGAGTGATGTCGTGGCAAAATGTTAGAAGTGCTGCCTAAGTTTTTTGGAAATGATCTTTAGAGGGATGCGATTGAACCACTGTCAGTGTGAACCATCAGATTCTCACACTCAGACGGCCTCAGCTGAGGTCTCAGTGGAGACTGAGATGGCCACTTGGGCTACTTTTACAGTGCTTTTGATGCAGGTCCTGGCAGCTGTTTGCATGGTGCCAGGGTGGTTGCCCTGTTTCTGTTGGCAGTCTGACTCCAGGCTGTTTTCCAGTGGCTGAGCTGATGCCCCCTTGCAGGAGCAGAACATGCTGCGGAAAGCATGCCTCAGATCTTTGCTCCTCAGGGCATAGATAATGGGATTGACTGTGGAGTTGAGTAAGCACAGCATACTGCAAAAGGCGAAGATCGTCTTTACAAGCTTGTTTATTTTCCCAAAGACGTCGTACACCATGATGGCCATAAGAGGACCCCAGCAGATGATGAGGACCACGAGAATGAGGACTAGTGTTTTGGCCAGTCGGATGTCCATGCGTGTTTGATCGAGGCGAACAGTTTGCACTTTGCCTCCCTCAGTCACCTGCACAATGATACTCTTCTGGGTGCCACGCTGGATCATGCGGACAGCGTGAACATGTGCCTTCCACAGAATGTACACATAGGCGTATATGATGAAAAGCAGCAGAATGCTGGTAACACCAATCCAGAACAATAGATAAGTCTCGTCAATTAAAGGAAAGATGTCCGAGCAGACAGAGTTGAGCTTTTTACAATTCCAGCCCAGCAGAGGCAGCACGGCAATTATAATGGATATGGTCCACATCACCGTAAAAGCGATGACCGCCTTGGGCCGTGTGACAATCCTCTTGTAGGCAAGGGGCTTGTGTATGGAGATGTATCGGTCGATGGCTGTCAGGAAGAGGCTGCCCACTGAGGCTGTGAAGGAGGCTGTGACGCCACCAAGTTTGAACAGGAAGACGTTGGGGCTGTCCTTCCTCTGAAATACATGAAAGTCCACAAAACTGTACACAAAGATCACACTGCCCAGGAGGTCTGCCACTGCCAGGCTGCCTATAAAGTGGTAAGACGGCTTGTATCTGAGACTGCGAGATCGGATTATAACACAAAGAATCAATACATTCTCCAGCACGGTGAATGTCCCCAAAGTCAAAGCCAGTACGGCGATGGCCATCTGTTGGCTGGGAGTTAGAATCATAAAGCATTCCATGTCCATGAAATTTTCTCCGCACGTTATCGTCGATTCATCATTCCCAAGGGACTGGTTGTACAGGTAATTAGAGGCATTCACTGATTCATAAAGATTGGCATTGGACAAAAGTTCCTCTCCTGCTGTCATTTTCTCCAGATAAGCGCTGCCTTTCCCCAGGGGGGAGTGTAGGTTCTGAGTGACATAACCCAGTTTTGTCATGTTGAGGTCTATTTTAGTGTCATCATACTGCACTTCATTGGATGCAATGTAAAGGAGATCAGTAGTGATTGTTCGGAAAGTCGTATCTGAGAGAGCTTCTAGCAGAGACTTCATAATCGCTTTCAATATGTGAAACGTGTGGGCCGTTTCTTTCCAGCAGGCTTATAGGCAGGAAAAAACTAGGACAAAGAAAAATAGAAATTACTAAACAAATATAACATATTAGCACAATCTTTTAAATGGTTGATGCTGATTACCATTATGCTTTGTAAAATTATACAATATTTTACTTGACTATATTAAGTTCTCCACTTTTTAAATCTTGCTTTACACATCTATTCAGATAATAGAGGGAGATATTTCATTTGAAAATATCAAGCAATTGTTCACCACTGTGGCATGTCATGAGGGCAACACAGTGGCAGACTGGTTAGCACTGATGCCTCACGGTGCCAGGGTTCGATTCTAGCCCTACAAAACTATTTGTGTGGAGTTTGCACATTGTCCTTGTGCCTGCATGGGTTTTCTCCGATGTTCCAAAGACGTGCAGGTTAGGTGGATTGGCCATGGTAAAGTGTCAAGGGGATTGGTAGGGTAAATATGTGGGGTTATGGGGATAGGGCCTGGGTGGGACTCTTGCCAATGCAGGCTTGAGGGCCGAATGTCCTCCTTTTGCACTGTAGAGATTCTATTCTATGATATAATGGACACCACTGCTCCTAGTCAGAAAAGAAATGATTGAGGAATTCTCCTGTCAATCACACCAAGTTCTGGTACTGCTGTAAGTGACTAGAATTAATATTATCATTTATATGTAACAACCTTCCCTCCATTTATGTAATTATTCTCACTTGCTGGAGAAATCACCCATCTTTTAATGGGAGATATAATCCATCTGATTCAGTCATGAATTCTGTTTGCAGTAGTTTGTGGTGACTCTTTCAAATAGCCCTGTTAACTCTTTACAATGGTTTATGGCTAAATAAATTTTGCTTTGTAAAAAGCCTTTGCTGTTAAGTAGACTCATTGTTGAGAGTCATGCTGCAAGTCCCAACCCATTGATTGACACAGTGGTTTCAGTTGGTAGCACTCTTCTCTTTCCATCAACAGGTTATGGATTATGGTTCCACTCTAGTGCAACAATCTAGGCTGGCGCTGCAGTGTACTACTGACGGAGTGCTGCATTGTCAGAGAAACTGGGCAGAATTTTCTGGCTACGCATGCCCCAAGACAGGCGGCACTGGTTAGCACTGCTGCTTCACAGCGCCAGGGACCTGGGTTTGATTCCCGGCATGGGTTACAGTCTGTGTGGAGTTTGCACATTCTTCTTGTGTCTGCGTGGGTTTCGTCCAGATGCCCTGGTTTCCTCCCACAGTCCAAAGATGTGTGGGTTAGGTTGATTGGCCATGCTTACAATTGCCCCTTGGTGTCCTGAGATGTGTAGGTTAGCGGGATTAATTGGTAAAATATGCAGGGATATGGGGATTGGGCCTGGGTGGGATTGTGGTTTGGTGCAGACTCGATGGGTTGAATGGCCTGTCTCTGTACTGTACAGTTTCTATGATTTCTACGAAGACTGGAAATTCCCACCCAAGATTACTGAACCTTTAAATCATCTGCCAAATTTTCTGTCCCACCCGCTATGATTCCATGCCGGGCGGGATGGTAAAATTCTGCATGCTGTCTCTCTGATGGGATGTTAAACCAGTAAGCCTTTTGTGTTCTCAGGTTGATTGAAAAGATCTCATGCAAAAACTGTGAAGAATAGCCAGGGATTATCTTCCTTTCCTGACCAATATTTATCGCAAACATCACAAAGAACAGATTCTGTTTATTATCACCTTGATGTTGGTTTGCTACATACAAATTGGCTGCTGCATTGCTTACATCAATTGTGAATACATTTCAAAAGCATTTCATTGATTATAAAGCACTTTGGGACATGCTGAGTTTATAAGAGTCACTGTATAAATGCAAGACTCACCTTTTTTTCTTACAAAATATTGCAATGAATTAATGGCACACAAGTTTAACCTGACAGACTTATCCACCGTCTTTATGCTCCACATGAGTTTCCTTGTTCATCTAACCCCTTCAGCATAATCTTCAATTCCTTTATCCCTCATCTGCTTATCTAGTTTCCCTTAAATGCGTCTAGGATATTCACCTCCATTATTCCTCATGGTGGTGAGTTACACATTCTAACAACTCTCTGGGGAAAAAAATTTCCATGAATCCTCTGTTGATTTTATTAGTGACTCTCTTACAGATATAGCCCCAAGATTTGGTCTCACCTACAAGTAGAAACAGCTTCCCTAACAAACCATTTTCTAACATTAAAGGCCTCTATCAGGTACTTTCTAGATGAAAGCCTATTTGACCTTTCCTGATAGAATAATGTCTCACTTCTGATAGTATTTGCTGAACCATTTTTTGCATCTTCTTCAGTATCTTTATATTCTTTTCTAAAAAGTGAAGTTCAAAATGGCTCCCGATACTCCAGCTGTGGTTTAACCACATATTTAACAAACTTTAATCAGACTATAATGGTTAGAGGGTAAATGATGTAAGTGGATGAAGTAGTGGACTATGCTAGAATGTAGTGGGGAGGTCAAAGAGGCTGAGAAGGAATCACAGAACATTTATTGATTTTGACAGTGGTAGTTCTGATGCTTTGGACAGGTTAGAAAGTGGAATGAATGAGCCAAAGAGAGTGTGAGGGAAAGGTACATGTGGACATAGTTACTGATAACACAATTCCAAATTTTACAGAGGATGGGATTGAGAATACTGTGCTAGTTGAGAATGGGGCTGAACTTTGAGATGAAGAAATCTGCACATTTGGTACAAGAATTGTAGATGGGAGCGAGTAGATGAAATGTGTCAGCATAGATTGTTTATTATTTAGGAATGGAGGAACCAATTTTACCCTAGGATTCTCTGGGAGGCAAGAGAGGCGATTGCAGAGCCTCTGGCGCTGATCTTCAGGTCCTCGTTGGTTACGGGTGTGGTTCCGGAGGACTGGAGGATAGCGAATGTGGTCCCGTTGTTCAAGAAGGGGAAGAGAGACCTTCCAGGGAATTATAGGCCAGTGAGTCTTACTTCTGTTGTGGGCAAGGTATTGGAGAGAATTATTAGGGATAGGATTTATAGTTATTTAGAGAGAAATGAATTGAATGGGGATAGTCAGCATGGTTTCGTGAAGGGTAGGTCATGCCTTACTAACCTCATTGAGTTTTTTGAGAAAGTGACCAGAGAGGTGGATGGGGTAAGGCGGTTGATGTAGTATATATGGACTTTAGTAAGGCGTTTGATAAGGTGGCCCATGGAAGACTTCTGCAGGAAATGCAGATGTATGGGATAGAGGGTGATTTAGCTAATTGGGTTAGGAATTGGCTAGCAGATAGAAGACAGAGGGTGGTGGTTGATGGGAGATATTCATCGTGGAGTTCGGTGACAAGTGGTGTACCTCAGGGGTCTGTTTTGGGCCCCCTGCTGTTTGTAATTTTTATAAATGATCTGGATGAGGGTATTGAAGGATGGATTAGTAAATTTGCAGATGACACTAAAGTCGGTGGAGTGGTAGATAGTGAAGAGGGGTGTTATAGTTTGCAGAGGGACTTGGACAAGTTGCAGAGCTGGGCCGAGAGGTGGCAAATGGAGTTTAATGTGGAAAGGTGTGAGGTAATGCACTTTGGCAGGAACAATAAATGTGTAGAGTATAGGGCTAATGGTAGGGCTCTTAATAGTGTTGAGGAACAGAAGGATCTTGGTGTATGTGGCATTAGATCCCTGAAAGTAGGCAGTCAAGTGGATAAAGTTGTTAAGAAGGCTTATGGAGTCTTAGCTTGTATTGGTAGGGGGATTGAGTTTAGGAGCCGCAGCATCATGTTGCAGCTGTACAAAACTCTAGTGCGGCCGCACTTGGAGTATTGTGTGCAGTTCTGGTCGCCACATTTTAAGAAAGATGTGGAGGCATTGGAGAGGGTACAGAGGAGGTTTACCAGGATGTGGCCTGGTATGGAGGGCAGGTCCTATGAAGAGAGGTTGAAGGATTTGAGGTTGTTTTCGTTAGAAAGGAGGCGGCTAAGAGGGGATCTTATTGAAGCATATAAGATGATTAGAGGTTTAGATAGGGTGGACAGTGATAGCCTTTTTCCTAGGATGGAGAAAGCTAGCACGAGGGGACACAGCTTTAAATTTAAGGGGTATGAGTTATAGGACGGATATCAGAGGTAGGTTCTTTACTCAAAGAGTGATTAGGGAGTGTAATGCCCTGCCTGCAGCTGTTGTAGATGCGCCAAGTTTGGTGGCGTTTAAGAGGTTAGTTGATAAGTATATGGAAGAGAAGGGAATGGTTTAGTATGGAGGGGCATTGCTTTTTATATTGGTTGGCGCAACATCGAAGGCCGAAGGGCCTGTTCTGTGCTGTAATGTTCTATGTTCTATGTTCTATGAACCTAGTTTGCTCCAATGCTCTAGAATAATGATGGAGCAGTGGGAGGATTTTAGAAGCAACTGAATCACAAAAAGTTTATGACATGAGAGAAGCCACTTGGCCCATCGTCTCTGTGCCAGCCAGGAAACAAGCCACCCAGCCCAATCTCACTTTCCAGCATTTGCCTCATAGTCCTGCTAGGTTTTGATTTGATTTGATTTGATTTATTTTTATTATTACATGTATTGGTATACAGTGAAAAGTATTGTTTCTTGTGTGCTATATACACAAAGCATACTGTACATAGAAAAGGAAAAGAGAGTGTGTAGAATGTAGAATTACAGTTAAAGGTAGGGTGTAGAGGAAGATCAACTTAATGTCTGGTAGGTCCATTCAAAAATCTGATGGCAGCAAGGAAGAAGGTGTTCTTGAGAGAGTTGGTATGTGATCTCATACTCTGGTATCTTTTTCCTGGTGGAAGAAGATGGAAGAGAGAATATCTGGGGTGAACATATCCAGAGACCTTTGAAATGAAGTGAGAGTTCCTGCCTCTACCACATTTTGGTTAGTGAGATTTCTTCTTCTTCCCTTTAATCTTTCTACTAATCATTTTATATCTGTGCCCCCTTGTCACCGACCCCATTGTTAAGAAAAATCAGCCCTTCCAATCCATCCTATCCATCCTATCCAAGCTCCTCACAATTATCTACCTTTGAATCAAGGTAGATTCAGGAGAACAGCCCCAGCCATTCCAATCTCTCCTTATACCCACAATTTTGCAATCCTGGCAACATTCTCGTAGAAAAGTCATATGGACTCAAAATGTTTCTCTCTCCACAGATGCTGCCAGACTATCCAGCATTTTCTGTTTTTATAATATCCTCGTTCTGTACCTTCACTAGTGTACCTACATCCTTTCTGTAATGAGGTGATCAAACTGCACATGGTACTCAAGTTGTAGCCTAACTATTGATCTATGCTGTTCCAGTATAACTTCCCTGCTCTTACATTCTACACCTTGACCAGTAAATAAAAGGATTCCATATTGTTATGCAAAGAAAAGTTTGCAAGTCATTTTTAAATTATTTAAATCATACTTATTTCACCAGTCCTACTTTTGTGAATCCATTATAATATTATGGTTGCTTCCTGTTCCACGGGTAAGTGCTGGAGGTTGAACGCAAGTTGTACCCAGAGTAGAAATATATTTATTAAATATGTGTAACTTTGATCCAAGTCAGCATTAATCCAGTTTTTCCATTTCCTGGATATACTGAGTAAAGCATTTAAGAATTCTGCCAGAATGTGGCCAGTTCTAGTGATAATAAAATTTTGTTCCAAGTTCAATAAAAGTTGATTGGAATGCTAGTGTGGCATTGTCAGCAGAGAATAACTCTCTGATAAGCACTTTGCGCAGCTTTGTTTTTATCTCAGGCGAGCAAGGGAGAACAGCTTTCTGTTAGTTCTAGTATTTGAGTAGTAAGAAAAAATTGGATTGCGAAAGATTAACAGGGTAGATGCTGAGACACTGTTTCTCCTGGCCAGAGCGGCTAGAACAAGGGTGTTGGGATAATGGATCGGCCATTCAGGACTGGTGAGAAATTCCTTAATTTGTGAGATTGTGAATCTTTGGAAGGGAGTTGAGGATGTTCAATCACTGAGAGTTATGGAATTAAGGAATATGAAGATTGGGTGAGAAATTGGAATTGTAAACCTTGTTGAAAAGTATAGCAAGCTCAAGGCGGCTCCAATGTTGAGCCCTTCTCCTATTTTCTCATGTTCCTGTATGAAGTTATTATTTGAAATCCTACTCGATTGGTGACAGGAACCAACTTGTCAATAATTCTGGACAGCTACCACAAAAGGAAAATGCAACCTGCAACGAAAAGCATGCTGCTGGTCCTGCTGACCATAAAGACAATGAAGGCCTCTTCCCCCACCATTTCACAGCCCTGTATAAAGGGAAAGAGTCAGAGACGCACTTGGGCAGCATTGTTTGAAGAAGCAAGTTATGAGGCAGCAGTGCAACTACTGAACAACCTTGGATGCCTCCAGAGCATCTAGTTTGTTCTGAAACATGTTTTTAGTTACAAAGCTCATGATAGCAGCAAAGCTCAAAAATTCTCTGTCCATTTTCATTTATCTTAGCCTAGTCATGATGTCCAAATGATGTAGAGATGCTGGCTTTGGACTGTAAGAAGTCTGACAACAGCAGGTTTAAATCCAACTGATTTATTTCATAGTAATTCTAATCAGATAGTAATTCTAATCTGGTTTGCATTCTAATCAGTAATCTGTAAACAATCTGTGCTGGTATGTGTGCTGTTGGAGACCAGAACACCTCATTCACCTGACGAAGACCATAGGTCGAAAGCTTGCGGGTTTACTATCAAATAAATGGGTTGGATTTAAACCTGGTGTTGTCAGGCTTCTTACCATGATGTCCAAGATAGAAGGCTCATTCCTCATGCTATTACATAGAAATATACCAGAAGGTGAAGATGTTCTGACTGATAGCATTGTCAATCTCCTCCTGCAGCCTGTCTTTTGCCTCTAGTGGAATACTGCGTAGACACTCATGAGGTGAACTGGCTCTGGTTGAGTTGAGAGGTAGATTGAGGGAATATGATCTGAACCATTTGTGGGGGTTCTATCATTGAGAGTAGCAAGTTCATTACAGTGAAGCTTCCATCTCGCTCACAAATTTCACTCTTCACCTGCCAGATGAATGTGTGGTGTTTTTCTTCCTGTGATCTGTTTTCCTGGTCTGGTCTCTTGCAGGTGGTGCTAAGTCAATATTCAGTCTATCAAGTTTCAGATTAATCATGGCTGTCTTGCATGCGTTATCAACCAGCCCCATGCACATGGCCATGATACTCCAGTTTGCCAGCTGAAGTGTTGGAATCTTTCTTCTCATTTGTTTGCCTGGTGCAATGGATTTCAACCAAAGCACCCATTGAAGCTCAAGGACTGAGTGTGTGTGTGTGTGTGTGTATATGTTGGGGGGTTGGTCAGCACTTTACTAATCAGGGGCTACCTTACATGAGGTGGGTGGTGGCTGACCAGGGGGATGTGATAGTTCCTCCTACCGTTGGATACAGCCTGAAGCACTTGTTCTCTGTCCCAAACAAATTGGGCTTATCACTTGTGAGTGCTGCCTCCTATACTGTGTTAATGCTTTGCAGTGAATAGTCCTCTACAGGGTGGATGCCTGAGAAAAATGTATGGAAACCCTGGGCTCCCCAAATGTCAGGTTTCCCTTTTGATCACCATAGCTGAGTTCAAAGGAATGCAAAGCACAGTGTTGGCACCAGCTTGTTTGCAAGGACTACCTAAAAGATGACATATTTAGACTACCTTTGAGCTCCAGAATTTTGTTAGGATTTACTCCCTCAGCTTTCACAGCCCGGAGGTATCCATAAGGCAGTGGAGCTTTTACCCATAAATGAAAGTTTGTTTGGTGAGTGCCAGGGCCTGTTCACATGCAAGTGGGCCTGCTAGGGACCAAACATCCTTAAAGTTTCTCTGAAGCTTTAGCCAGAGACTGGGAAAAATCCAGTTTCTGTATGTCGTCAGGAGGAGGCAGAGTTGAGGACCTAGCAATGAGAGGTGTACACAGAAGAAACTCACACTTTTGAATCTCATTTCCTCATTGCTGCTAGCCATCAGTGGAGGCTGAAGCTGAGAAGCAAACCAGGACACCGCACACATCAATGTCTAGACCATTTTGTGTGCCCCTTTCATCCCACTGCCTGGGGACCAATACGGGGCTCACCTTCAGTGGGACCGAAAGATCCCACTTGCAGGAAGGGCTGGAAAATCCTGTCCCAGGGCTGGTACACTGTCCTCCAACTCACCAACTCTGAAACATTAGTGAACATGGTGACTGGGTTGCACTATCCTGAGTAACTTCTAGAATAATGTTCCCGATAAATTTCTAAAGCTCCCTGACCTTAATGTCTGCCACTGTTCAGCAACAGCACTCTCAAGCTGAGTCAGAAGGCTGGAGATTCAGATCTCATTTCTGAGACTTGAGCACAAAACTATAGGTTGACAACACAGAGCACTGCCGCAGAAGTGCTGCAGTATCAGATGTGCTGCCTTTTTGATTGAGTAGCAAATTGAGGCCCCATGTGTACATTTGGATAAGTGGAAAGGATGACATGACACTAACTATTCAGAAGAAGTGCACGAAGCCCTCCTTGGGTGTTCTGAGCCATATTATTCCCCTGAGCCACCTCACGAAAAGAAACCAGAATGTTTGGCCATTATTGTGATGCTGTGATTACATTGTGAAACCCTTTGAAACGTGCTGAGATTGTGAATGGCGCGATTTAAATACAAGGCTTTTCCTCTTCATAAACAAAGAATTCATGAGACACTAAAATGAAGCCAATAAATCATTTCTGATAACTTTTCAGATTTCATATATGTATCCTTATTCTACTTTACAGTGTACCAGAGGTGTCCAAATACCATACTAATGACAACAAGACTCACATTTTAAAAATCATTTGCTTTTTAAAGGTTAATTATCTGATAATTATTGAAAAAGACTATAAACCAAAGGCAAAATCTTTTGTCATCCTGAACTGCTGTCTCAAATAGGCTATAAAATAGCATTCAATGCATTGCACCAGAAAAGCAACAAAAGCCGAGATATACCAGTATCCAATTAAATGTCACTTTAATATATTTCATGTGGTGTCTAGAGATAACATCTGCCAGCTCTGGAGCAAAATACTAAATGCTTTGTTTCCTCAAATTATTTTCTGAGAAGCATAATTCTTGTTAATTTTTTATTGCTTATCAAAGTGAGGGATGTCACTGCTGGAGAATGTAAGACATTTTCATTTTTGCACCAACAGCATGAAACACTCCCGATCACTAAACTCATGGACAACAACAGGGTTTCATGCTAGCATTTCTTGAGGCCCTTTGAGTGCTATAGTTGCTTGCACTATCAGTTTCGGCTTTGGCTTAGTGCGCCAGTTAGTTTATCTTATCACAACAGGTGTTTGTACACAAACTCCGACATTCAAAGGACCCCAAGACTGCGCTGCCAATCTAACGGTAGCAATATTCATAGCCGAAGGAATCAGACTCAAAATGCCAATGTTGATGCATGCCACGAACCTGCAGCGTCAGGACATCACAATGTTCAATTGTTTCTGACATATTTAATCGGGACTGCTTGTTTCATTCTAAGGTCACCTGTAGACATCTCACAAATACAAACACAATGAAGCTGTGGAATGTAGTTCTATTCATAATAACATAATTATGGAATCATATAATCTACAGTAGATAGGAGGCCATTTGGCCCATCAAGACTTCATTGACCACAATCCCACCCAGGTCCCATTCCCGTAACACCTCATATTTACCCTGCTAATTCCCCAGACACTCGGATTAATTTAGCATGGTTAGTCAACCTAAACTGCACATCTTTGGATTGTGGAAAGAACCCGTGCAAATTCCACACAGACAGTAACCAGAGGTTGGAATTGAACCTGGGTCCCTGACACTGTGAGACAGCGATGCTAATCACTGTGCCACCATGCCACCCAAGAAAGAACTTATTAACAATGAAGTTACCGTGAAAACATCCTGGTCACCACATTCCGGCGTCTCTTTATGTACACTGAGAGAGAATTTAGCATGGCCAATGGATCTAACCAGCATGTTTCTATATTATGTTGTTGTATTATATAATATTATAATTATATGAATGTGATTATAAAATCATAGAATCATAGAATCCCTATCCTACTCAGGTGCCTGTAACTTCATGTATTTACCCTGCTAATCTTCTAACAACGAGGGGCAATTTAGCAGAGCTAATCAACCTAATCACTTAACAAGGCTGAGTCCTCGGCCCCTTATTATACTCCTTATACACCTATAACTGTACAGCCAAATTCCCCTTCAATTCGATTTTCAAGTTTGCTGATGACACCACCATAGTGGGTCAGATCTCAAACAACGACAAAATACAGGAATGAGATAGAGAACCCTGGTGAACTCTCCCTCAATGCCAACAAAACCAAGGAGATAGTCATTGATTTCAGGAAACACAGTGGAGACAATGCCTGTGTCTACATCAATGGGGACAAAATAGAAATGGTTGTCAGCTTCAAACTTTTAAGATCATCAACAACCTGTCCTGGTTCCCCTATGCTGACCCTACAGAAAGCCCACCAACACCTCTACTTTCCTCAGAAGACTTAGGTAATTTGGCATGTCCATCAACTCTCACTAACTTTTACAGATGCACCATAGAAAGTATTTTTTCTGGTTGTATCACAGTTTGGTATGGCTTTTGCTCTGTCCAAGATCACAAGAAATTATAAAGAGTTGTGAATGAAGCCCAGTCCATCAGGGAGCCAGCCTCCCACTCATTGACACTGTCGATGCTTCCTGCTGCCTCGGAAAAACAGCCAACATAATTATAGACTTTATGCATCCTGGACATACTGTCTTCCACCTTCTTCCATTCGGAAAAAGATGCAGAAGTCTGAGGACACATACTAATTGACTCAAGAACATCTTCTTCCCTGCTGCCATTAGATTTTTGAATGGACCTGTCTCATTTCTTTACACTCTAGCTATGAATATAACACTACATTCTCTAATGTAGGCATTAGAGACACAAGGACTGATTAGGGACAGTCAGTTAGCGTGGCTTTATGAGTGGAAAATCATGTCTCACAAATTTTTTTGAAAGAGTAACTGAGAAAGTAGATGAGGACAGTGCAACTGACATTGTCTATACGGACTTTAGCAAGACTTTTGACAAGGTACTGCATGGTAAGTTGTTGCCATGAAATTATCATAGGGAATGAGGACCTCTCATAAGGTCCAGGATGAGGTACCTAAATGGATACAAAATTGGCTTCTTGACGGAAGCTAGAGGATGGTTGTAGACGGTTATTTTTCAAACTGGAGGCCTGTGACCAGCTGTGCACCTCAGGGATCAGTGCTGGGTCCACTGTTATTTGTCATTTATACTGACAATTTGGTTGAGAATATAAGAGGCATGATTAGTAAATTTGCAGATGAGACCAAGATTGGTGGCATAGTGGACAGAAAAGAAAGTAATCTCCGATTGCAACGAGATCTTAATCAATTGGGCCAGCGGGCTGACAAACGGCAGATGGAGTTTAACTTACATAAATGCGAGGTAATACATTTTGGCAGACAGAACCAGGGCAGGACTTACTCAGTTAATGATAGGGCAGTGGGGAGAGTTACAGAACAAAGACATCATGGGATACATGTTCAAAGCTCCTTGAAAGTGGAGTCATAGTGGCATATTTGGTTCCATTGGCCAGAACATTGAATACAGGAGTTGGGAAGTTGTACAAGACAATGGTAAAGTCACACTTGGAATACTTTGTACAATTCTGGTCACCATATTATAGAAAATATATTATTAAACTAGAAAGAGTGCAGAAAAAATTTATGAGGATGCTATTGGGCCTTGATAATTTGAGTTATAAGGAGAGACTGGATAGACTGGGACTTTTGTCTCTGGAGCTTTCAGAAAGTTTTCGACAAGGTCTCATAACAGACTACTATGTGACTTAAAGCACATGGGATTGCAGATAACGTCTTGAGATGGATAAGGGACCCGGATAATGGATCCGGGTTCAATTCTGGCCTTGGGCCACTGTCTGTGTGGAGTTTGCACATTCTCCCCACGTATCTGCGTGAGTTTCCTCTGGATGCTCCAGTTTTCTCCAACAGTCTAAAGATATGCAGGTTAAGTTGACTGGCCACGCTAAATTGACCCCAGTGTCCAGGGGAATTAGCAGAGTAAAATTTGAGATTACAAGAGTAGGCCTAAGTGGGATTGTGGTTGATGCAGATTTTATGGGCCAAATGGCTTCCTTCTCACTATAAGGATTTTATGATTCTACGATATGGGCAGAAGAGGGGATCAGGATACTGAATTCATTGATCAGCCATGATCAACATGAATGGCAGGGCAGGCTCAAACAGTTGAATGGTCAACTTCTGCTTCTAGTTTCTATGTTTCTATATTTCTAAGTAGTTTGTGTCTGTGTTCATAGTGAACTAGCCAATTTCTATTACAGAAATAAACCATAACCTAGGGACTAAAAGAAATGAGGGAGATAAGGAAATTAATATCAGCAGAAATAGAGTATTGGGGAATCTTAAGAACTTTAAATCTGACAAATCCCTAGGACCAGGTAGTCCACATTCTCAGGTTCCAAAAGAGGTAGCTGTAAAAATAGTGGATATACTGCCAATAATTTTTGAAAATTCATTCAATCAGGAACACTCTCATTAGATTGGAAATTGGCAGGGAAGGTGGGAAAAGAGAACATAGGGCACTACATCAGTTAGCCTATTAATGGTTATGAAAATGTTTAAATTTATTATTCAGGAAGTCTTAACAATGCATTCAGAAAAACATTATATGATTACGACAAATCAATATGATTTTACTTCAAGGAAACTTTGTTTGACAAATTTATTACAGTTTTTTTGAGGATATAACTAGGAGAGCAGATAAAGAGGAATCAGTAGATATAGTAGGTCTGAGTTTCAAAATGCATTCAATAAGTGCCACATAAAATTTTAATAGGCAAGAGAGCATTTGGAATTGATGATAATACATTTGCGTGGATAGGTGATTGGTTAATAGATAGAGAAGAGAAGGTGGCCATAAATCAGGCATTTTTAAGTTAATAGGAAGGGAATAATGGAGTGTCACAAGAATCAGTGCTGGGGTCTCAGCTACTTACAATCTATATTATACAGAGATGAAGAGAAAGAAAAATGTATCTAAGTTTGCACAAGATACTGAGCCAGGTGGAAAGATAAGCTGTGGGGAAGACACAGAGAGGCTGCAAAAGACAAGTGAATTGAGTGAGCAGAAAATCCAGTATACTAAATCAAAATATTTCATTGGCAATTTATGTCTGGGTATTAGCAATGTATGAGGAAAGGATTAGGAACATACGTTGACAGATTAGCAGAATATTAATGGAGGATATATTTATTTGCATATTATATTATTTATAAATATTTATAAATATTATACATATATAATACATATTATACACATGTAATATTTATGTTGCTTTCTGATTTATTTTGCATTTTCTCTCTCTTAAAGTTCTTCCTCCCCAGCAAAACACACCATCATTTTAGAAGGTCTCCTGAGGATTAGAAAATGAAGAACATAACACATTATTTAAAAATTGTCAGTGGGCATAAACAGAAATTATACCAGTTGGTTGCATTTTACTTGTGGAGGAAAATTTTTGAAATGGGTTTTCGGGGTTAAATATAAAAGCAAATAAGAAAAGGAGAGGATATCCTATTTAAATAGTGAATGTTTGTGAAGATGATATTGTAACTCCAATATTACTCCAAGGGTACTATAGTAAATGCCGTATAGTTATATTTTCAATAAATGTTTGATGTGGCTCTGGATCAGAAATTGCCATCCAAGGTAAATAAGTGTAGAAAAAAGGGATACAATGGTTAAAAAAAATTGACTCAAATCCAAGGAATAAAGAACTATAATAATGGAAAATTACAAGCTGAGAAGAGATTGTAAATAACACACTTCAGGAGTCACTTTTATGTTGGTAAATTGGAGACAAAGCAAACCATGCAGTTAGATTCAGGAGATTTGGAATAATTTAAGAATAGGGGAGTAGACAGTTAGGGTACTTCAATGTGTATCAGCTTGACCTAGTTGATCACATTGTTGTCACCGGATCAGCAGGCTACGGATTCAAATCCCAAATTATGATTAGCCCAAAGTCACTACTGATCCTGTAGGATACGTTTCAGGAAGTAAAGCTTTATCGGTGATGATATACATTGAAAACCTTTAAAGAGAGCTAGGAAAATGTATTTAACATGGTTTAGTAAAAATAGGCTCACTCACTTAATCTGTTTTTGTATCTTCCCCACAGCTTACCTTCCAACCTTTTTCTGCAAACTTAGATACATTCTTCTCTGTCTTTTCAGTTCATTATAATATAGATTGTAAGTATCTGAGACTCAGCACTGATCCTTGTGACATATCATTATTCCCTTCCTACCAACTTGAAAATGCCCCATTTTTGCCCGCTCTCCCTTTTCTATTCATTAACGAATTTTCTAAGCAGGCAAATGTATTACCACCAACTCCGTGAGTCCTCTTGCCTTTTAATGCCTGTATGTGGCATTTATTGAGTACCTTTTGGAAATCCAGATGTACTGTATCTACTAGTTCCCCTTTATCTACTCTACCAATTATATCATCAAAAAACTTTAATAAATTTGTCTCAGCATGAGTGGTCAGCCATTTAAGACAGCGATGTTTGGGGGTTGTGAGTCTTTGGAATTCTCTGCTCTGGAGGGCTGCGAATGCTCCACTATTGAGTACATTAAAGACAGAGGTTGATAGGTTTTTGGGGCGAAAGGGAATCAGGAATATGGGGATCTGGAGGTAAAAGCTCAGCTGCAATCCTATTGTTTGGGGTGAATATTCTCACTTCTAATTCTTTTTTTTAATGAGGTCCTCAATCTTATTCATGTAGTCGACAAAAAAAAGAGGACAGACACATTCCCTTGCTGGGGGAGGAAAATCAGCAGGGTCACTCAGCTCATCATCCAATGACAGGATGAATTGGCACAGTGTTGGGAAAGGAAAACCCCTCTTCTGAACAGTGGTGATATGAAGAGCATGAGCGCTAAAAAGAAAAAAAACTCCGAAAGACCTTGCAATAAAAAAAATTGAACGATACTGTTCTTGATCACTTTGTTCCTTATCTGTCCCTTGCAGCTTCTCTACCACAATGTTTTTAAAAAATAAATAAATAGCATTCCACTCATTAAAGGCAATGGCAAAGTTGTTTAGAGCCAAAGTGCTCGCAAAGGGTGAAGGCTTAGTTTTACAGTGAGATAGATGGGTTGGGTGTCCTTTCAACATGGCATGCAGACAAATTCAGGCGTTTTCAATATGCTGTTGTACTTCTGTAAATTCTTCCAAATCTCATGTAAAAAAAAATGCACCAACACTGAGCTAATATGAAAAACATCAAAAAAAACCATGCACCACCTCGGAAAGTAGTAGAATATGTAAAAGCTCATACACTGTAACTGAAGTGTTAAGATGCTAAGCTGCCGTAATAACATCAATAATGTAAAAATTAGTGCAATACTACTCATGTGCCTTTGGGAAGCTGGCTGCTATAAGTGCGTAATCCGCAGGATAATTAGTAAACAGTAACAGCTGCATCCTGCGGAAGCTGAAAATACTAATTGGTGTTCTGGAATATTGTTTGGTCGCAATCACTAGAGGTCGCCCTTCATGGGGGGCACATGGGAACTACTGATTTGACTGTGCAACAAACGTAATATAATATTATGCTGCATATTAGAAAATGAATGCATGCAGCTTTTGCCTGCGCTGTGTTTAATTATTTCTCAGAGTGCAATCCAAATTTACTCTGGTGTGTTGTATGGTGTGCAATTGACAATTACTAGGATGCAATTATAAAGTGCACCCATACCCAGATCCGGAGAGCTGCAGACACTTAGATGTACGATGGTTTGCTCTTATGAGCTGCAGTTTGCTAGCTGTGTAGTTTGATGTTACCGTGTAATTGCTGAGAAGATACTTTCAGCACGTCGATACTTAATTGTTTTAAACTATGCATTGCTGGTTGTGTAGCCGAGCATTACGGAGCAATTATCTGAAACTAGTTCCATGGACTCTGTGGCTATCATACAATGTTCAGTTTCATTGAGCATAGGATTGGAGCTTGGTACTACTAATCTGCGATTACGAAATGACGCCCACAGAGGGAGTTGCAGACATTTAGCTATAATCTCCTACATTTAATGATATATCTATGGATGGCTCTTAAAACTTGTGCTTGCATTGGGAATTCCAAGCTAGAAATAAAATCACAGAAATAAATCTCAAATTGTTTTTCAGGACTATTAGTAAACTGAGATTGAATTACACCTTGAAACTCCCTTTGATGCCAACATACTGTGCTAATTTTTAACAAAGCTGCAGCTCCTGAAAAACTGAAATAAAACTCTAAAAAGCTGGAAATATTCAGTTCAGACTGCATCTATGGAGTGAGAAAGAGTTGACATTTCAGGTTGATGACCAGACCATTCATCAGCAGAACGGATGTGAAATATCTTAAGCAAGTACGGTGGCAGGAAAAGAGAGGAAAGAATAACAAGAGAGGGACATTGAGATGGAGAAAGACAGGAGTTATTGAACAACAATTTGGACACCCAAGGAGGGAGTTGCTGACCCTTGGCTAGAGTTGTCTGAAGAATTCAAAGATAGAACTATTGAAGGGATTATAAAATAAAGGCTATTTTTAAAACTCCTTTTCAATTTCTTTCAAACACGAATGGAAAGGCTATTCATTTCATTTGGAAAATCTCAGCAGGTTTGGCAGCATCTGTAGGGAGAGAAAAAAGCTTAGACAAAGTGTCAACTGGACTCAAAACGTCAGCTCTTTTCTTCTCTTACAGATGCTGCCAAACCTGCTGAGATTTTCCAGCAATTTCTCTTTTGGTTTTAGATTCCAGCATCTGCAGTACTTTGCTTTGATTCATTTCTTTTGTAAGCTGAGTAGTATAGGTGTACTGAGCATAGTTGATAAGTGCGAAGAAGTGTTTAAGTTTACTGTTACACACAAAGTTTGACATTTTGTTGCCAAAATGATATTCAAATGCAAATGTAGCAACAGAGTATTCATCATTTATTCAGTTACTCTGCCAAAGATGAAAGTCATATCAAATTGGGAATGGACATTTATGACATAGAATATACAACATTGAAACTGGTTATTTGGTTTACGTCAATGTCTCTAATTGGCATGAGGCTCCTCCCTCCCTTCTTCATCTGACCCTATCAGCATTATATTCTATTCCTTTTTTTAAGTTATGGGGACTTCTCTTCAACAACTGCCAAGACTAAAGTATTTAATTTATCTAAAACTGAGATCATGTAATCACCCTAATGGAAAGTAGCATTTATATAGCAATTGTAATTCACGTGTAATTCATCGGTGGCTTTGGCTGAAGTTTCGGTCCAATTCTAGGCACCAAACTCCGAGAATGTCAATACCTTGCAGAGAATGTAGCAGATTTAGCAGAATTATACCAATGATGAGGGATTTCAATTATGTGGAGAAATTAGTGTGGCTGACGTTATTCTCCTTACAGCAGAGAAGCAGAGAGCTTTCACAAATTTAGTTAGAGCAAATAAGGAAAAGCTATTTTTCAATGATGGGTATTGGTCACCAATGGTTACAGATTTTGAGATAATTGACAAAAGAATCACAGGCAAGATGGGGATAGTCTTAATTCACTGAGTTGCAATGATCAGGAATGCACTTCCTGTGGAAGCATAAGCAATAGTGACCTTAAAGTGGGAACTGGATATATATATATATAAGAAATCATGGCTATGGGAAAGGACAGGTGATATCTCTTTTAATGAGCCAGTAGAGGGTCATCAGGCCAAGGAACCCCTTTCTGTCCCATATGATTCTATGCTTTTCACATGAAGAATACATCTAAAATGTTTTACAGTAGAAGGAAAGGGACCTGGCAGATAACAAGTATTGGGAGAGGAAGGACCAATGGTGAGATCAGGATGAGGAACTAAAGGCAAACTCAAAGAGTAGAGTTTCAAGAAGGACTCTCAAAGCAAGCAGGGACCTGGAAAAGGACAGATGGATCAGAATAAATAATTGAAGAGGGTACAATGATAGTAACTGAAGGAACATATTCCAATGGTGGAACAGGGTCTGGGCAAAGTTCAGAATAGCAGAATAGAGGCTGCATGGAAGAAAGCAGGACAAGAGATGATCACAAAGTAAGAGTGGAACAAAGTTATGGAGAATTTTGAATTTGACAACTGCACCATAGATGTATGTTGGCGTCTGGTGAGGCCTAGAGTGAAAAGAGCATGGTATTTATTGTGAGTGACAGCATAGGTTACACATTTTGGAAGAAATTAAATTTGTGAGGCCAGATGGGCGGCACGGTAGCACAGTGGTTAGCACTGCTGCTTCACAGCTTGAGGGTCCTGGGTTCGATTCCTGGCTCCGGTCATTGTCCATGTAGAGTTTTCACACATTCTCCTCATGTCTGCATGGGTTTCCTCCGGGTGCTCCGATTTCCCACAACAGTCCAAAGATGTGCAGGTTAAGTTGATTGGCTATGCTAATCAATTGCCCCTTAGTGTCCAGGAATGCATAGATTAGATGGATTAGTGGGTAAAATATACGGGGTTAGGGCCTGGATGGGATGTATTTGGTGCAGATTCGATGGGCCGAAGGGCCTCTTTCTGCACTGTAAGATTCTATGGGATTATACTGGAAAAATCACACCTTTGAAGTGATGGAGGCATCAGTTATGACTTTAACTTTAGAAATATTAGGGACAGAGTTGGATGTGTTATGGAGATTGATATTAAAAACATAAGCTAACTAAGTTTTTGTTTATCTGTTCTAGTATGTCCTTATGTATTTCAGTGTCAAATTTTGTTTGATAATGCCCCTATGACGTGCCGTGGAAAGATTTACAATATTAAAGACACCATATAGGCACAGGTTGTTGTTATGACTATCATGTGATAACAGGATTGGAATTGTTGATTGATGGTTGAATGTCAAAAAAGAATTTTAGATGGAGGATTAAGCTGAAAGAGGGTGACATGGCGACATGAAGCTAGAGACAGGTAAGCTTCAGATGATTACTAACTTGTAGCAAAGGTAGAGCAGACAGAACAAAAAAGATTTCAATACAAAAGCATATGAGGGGTGGGACGAGGATGCAATAAAGATGGGGATCTGAATGGAAATGTACAGAAGGTGATGGAGGTGTGCAGGTCAAGTGAAGTAAAACAGGAGGGAAAAATAAGATGACATCTTAACTATAGCAGTTAGCATGGATGACACACAAAGCCACCGAAGGGCCTGTTCTGTGCTGTATTGTTCTATAAGGAGTGAGCCAAATTTCAGTAAATTGAAATGTTGGTTCAAAATGAAGAAATATTTTGCATGGCATTGTGAAAGCGTAATATAACTAGCAGTTCATTGGATCAGATGATGGTGAGGGAGGGAGAGATGACACTAGATTTACCAGGGTATGCTTAAGCAGGGATATGAGCAATGAATAAGAAGAATGGGAATGGATTTAGAAGATTGGTCCCAAAGCAGTAAAACTGATATGAGAGTTCTGAGAGATGGGAATGAAGTAATTTTACTTGACAAGTATTTCTTGCAACCAAACCCAGCATTACAACAACATAAAAATATAAGAAATAAGAGCATATTGGATCATATGGTCCTTCAAGCCTGTCCCATCATTTAATAGGAACATGCCTGAACTTATCTTGTCTGAACACAGCCTTTCTGCTTGGCTGCCTTTATAGTTCAATAACTGTGCTTCCACAACTCGCTGGAGTAGAAAAAGCCAAAGATTGATGAATCCCTGAGAGAAGACTTTTGCCTTTTCCCTGCCTTAAGTGGGAAACCCCTTATTCCAAAATTATACCACCTGGTTCTAGATCACTCCAGGGGATGAAATATCCTTGCATCATCTAAATTGTCAACCTCCCTCACAACTTTACATATTTCAATAAGGTCTCTTTTCATCCTTCTAAACTCCAATTAGTATAGGTCCAATCTTTCCTTATAAGGCAACCTGAGAATCAACTTTATTCTCTGTACTGCCTCCCATGCTAGTGTATCCCTTTTTTTAAATAAGGAGACCAAAAATTAAATAAATTAGTATTCATAAGCATGGTTTCACCAACACAGTACTGTTACATTAATATTTCCCTACTTTTATATTCATCCCTTTGCTATAAAGGTAAACATTTCATTTGCCTTTCTTATCATTTGCTGTATCTAGCTGCTAACCTTCTCTATGTCATATATAAGGACATCAGATCCCTTTGTACTGCGGAATTCTATAGTCGCTCTCCATTTAAATAATATTTTGCTTTTTAATTATTCCAATCAAAGTCAATAATCTCACTTTTGATCATACTTCATCTACAAATTTTTAGTTCATTCACTTAATCTAGCCATATCCCTGTGTATTCCTCACAACTTGCTTTTCCACCTATGTTCATATTGTCTGAAAATTTGACTCCAATACATTAAATCCCTTCATCCAAGTTGTTAATATAAATTGTAAATAGATGAGGCTCAATATTGATCCCTATGGCACCTGACAAGTTAGATTGCCTTCCTGAAAATTATCAATTCATCACAACCCTTTTATTTTCTGATAGTTAATCAATCCTCTATCCATGCTAATAGATTACTTTCAACACTGCGAGTTCTTATCTCAAGTCTTATTTATGCCACCCAGTAGTGGAAGCTGTGCTTGAATCAGAAAGAGGCTGTGAATGTCCAGACCAAATCCTGACATGGTGGAGAGAGAAAAAAAACCTAAGATGAAAAAGAGAGAGGAATTGAATGGAAAAACAACAAGGGGCAAGGCAATGAGTTAAAGACGACATGGGGCAGTATGTTTCAAAGAAATGCACATGTATAGAAAGAGAAGTTTAGTTTAGTTTATTTACTAGCGTCATGAGTAGACTTACATTAACACTGCAATGAAATTACTGCAAAAATCCCCTAGTTTCCACACTCTGGCACCTGTTTGAGTTCACTGAGGCAGAATTTAGCACAGCCAATGCATCTAACCGGCATGTCTTTCGGACTGTGGGAGTAAACTGGGACACCTGGAGGAAGTCAATGCAGACACGAGAAGAACATACAGACTCCGCACAAACAATGACCCAAAGTGGGAATCAAACTTGGGTCCCTGGTGCTGTGAAGCAGCAGTGCTAACCACCGTATCACCACGTTTGCCAAAGCTGAGGAGGGAGAAGTTCTGGCTACAAGAAGTGCACACAGAACTAGAGCACTTGATTTCACAGTGGCAGTCACTTTACAGGCACTGCCTAGGCCTATCATCACACCATTACAAAAATTAATATGGGCAAAATATATGATTAGATCATTAGAGACCAAATGCACATTCACTAAATCAGTAAGATCTTATTCTCCACTGTAAACGTTTTGGGATTACATGCCCTACTCTTTACTGGAAATATGCACAGGGAACCTATACTCCTCATCCAATCCTTCAATGGTCAAGCAATAATTATTATTCATCTCACATCAGAAAAATCAAAATACATGCATCCTGTCTTTCACCATATCTACCATTAAAGTAACACAAAATGAAAGATGGAACTTGCATTTATATAGTGCCTTTCTTAATCACAGTACATCCTGGAGTGAATCATAGGCAATTGTGTACTTTTGAGGTGTCATGACTGTGGCAATGTAGGCAAATACTGCAACCAACTTACGCACAGCAAGATTCCAGAAGTATAAATAAGACAAATAGCAGATTATTCATATTAATTGGTGAATGGATAAATGTTGGCCAGGACACTGAAATAATCCTCTACCTTTCTTCAAAAAGTGCTATGAGATCTTTTATTTCCTTCAGAGAGGGAAGAAAGGGTTTCAGTATAATGTCACATCTAAAAGACTTCAGTATTGCATTGAAATATTAACCTAGATTATATGCTCAAATCTCTGCTGTGAAGCTTTGAACCCATAACCTCCCAATTCAAAGGCAAGAATGCTACCAATAAACCAAGACTAACAGTTATTTCAGGAATTATGTGACTGCCGTAACTGATAACCAGGAACATTGCATAAAAAGGGACATGTGGTCAAAACTTTTCATCTTGAACTCATCAGGACAGAAGCAAGAATGCCATATTTCAAAGAGAGAAATGTAAATGGGGTAATAATTAGGTGGCAACATTGCCACAGAGAATGTACCAGGGAGCAGTAGTTCCCCCATATTTTCGATTAATTCTAAAAATTTCAATTTCAAAAAATTCGAAAGACGATGCTTGGACATATTCCTCCAAAGGACAAGACCCTGTTTAAGAATGTATATAGCTTCTAGCAAGTTTAAGTGAGCTGCATTACAGGCTTGACTGATAATCTTACATTGGTTATTAGTGTAATTCTCAGTATACTATGGTTTGTACAACAAGTACAATCAGGGGATTGTAACTAACATTAGCCATTATATTCTGAGTTTTGCAAGTACAAGCTAGTTGGGGAAATGGTAGTGTTGTAGTATATCACTAGAGTAGGAATCCAGGGACTCACGCTAATATTCTGGGTCACAGGTTCAAATTTCATATTCAATTAATAAATCTGGAATTGAAAGCTAGTCTCAGTAATGATGACCATGGAACTATCATTGATCACCATAGAAACATTTGGTTCACTCATGCCTCTTAGGGAAGGAAATCTGCCATCTTTATTGGGCTGGCCTACACATGATTCCAGGTTCAGAGCATTGTGGTTGAGTCTTATCTGCCCTCCGAAAATGCCTGGCAAGCCATTCAGTTTGAGGGCAATTAGGGATGGGAAATAAATGCTGGGCTTGCCGGCGACGTCCACATCCCATGGAAGAATAAAGAATGCAGTCAATATTCTGTTCACAACAGGCAGCATACTGTCTGTATTTTACCAGTTCATGCTTGAAAAAT
Organism: Sphyrna mokarran; assembly: GCA_024679065.1. Classification (NCBI taxonomy): domain Eukaryota; kingdom Metazoa; phylum Chordata; class Chondrichthyes; order Carcharhiniformes; family Carcharhinidae; genus Sphyrna; species Sphyrna mokarran. Next base: position 40,890,806 of record JAGIQG010000005.1, read on the forward strand.
CCAGAATATAATGAGTAATATTAAATGTGACCCAACAATTTGATAGCACTTGCTCAATAGTTACAAAAATGCAAAGAATTATATTAAAAACCAATTTAAGATTATCAGTCGAGATTACAATCAGGTTCAGTAATGCTCACCAGACGTTAAATATATTCATTGGCAAGGACCTATCCTCCACAGGCAAAAGGAATATGTCCAAGTATTGTGCCTTTTTCTGAATTAAACAAAAGCGGCAGGGGGAGGGGAGCATGAAATAGTTCCCTGATGCACTATTCATGGCAATGCCTCAATCAATCAGAATCAAATTGCCAACCAATCAGCTTCCTTTTCTCGTGCAGTACAAATTGTTGCTGCCTTTGAAATTTGGTGTTCTTTGTCTGTGCTGATGAGTGCAAGACAAAAGCTTTGACAGCATGTCTCTTTTTTCAGCAATACTCAATTTCTGCACTATCAAGTGACTATTTGATAACTGGGAATCACTTGCATCTAATAGTCAGCTGAAGATCATAGGAACAAACCCACTTGCTTCCCAGTGGAGAACAAAAGATCATTGTTTTCATCTCCCACATGACAAAGAAAAACCATTAACTTTCTCCCTTCTACACTACCAGGAATTATTCACTCTTCTCCTGAATCACTGGGTATAAAATGTAGCAATGCTACCTTTCAATCATTGTCTGTGCCTGCAAGCATCAGATGATGCATCTAAACTGCCAGTGACCCTTAATGGGTAAAAAATTGATTGTCGCGGATAACACAAAATTGCTGTATATTGGGCCGCGTGAGATTTCCTTTGTGTTCTGCCAACTGATTTAAGAGGGAGGGTAGTTTATCTAATGAATAGGTGAGAAGGATTACAGTTTATTGGAAAGACAAATAGTTTTTTAGCTGATTACAGCCATACCTGGGAATCAAACTTGCTACTTCATATTGTGAAAACTATGTTGCAAAAGATGGTGTGAAACTTTGTTCTTCAGGTGATATTTAATAACGATTAAATGACCCTTCTGTGAATCCTATTGTTCTGCATGTATCAGTCTTTACCATAGCATCGATGACCGGCAGCCACTCAACTGACGCCAAGTACAGTTTCTGAAGCCCATGATTTTTACCTCTTACAGTCTTCACTCTCTTTCCTCTGTCAATTTAGGTTGCCTTGTGGCTACTCGTGAAGTATTTATTGGTGAATAATAAGTTCGATAGTTAGCTGCAGATGTAAATAGTCACTGGAATAGATCTTCTCAGGCAGTTCCTCCCCCCAGAGTTTTTAGGGTCATTGATGTTAGGAACTAAATCCGGCGCTCCTTAGCGATTAAAAATGGATTGTTATCCTATTGTGCGTGCGTTCTGAACAAAGCAACTGTTATGTCTATTTAAATAGATAAATACATATCTATGGACCAGTGCTGATAACCAGATCTGGGTGCTATTGTGATCTTTCTCAAACTGTTCATGAAGAGTGTCAGTCTTCGGAACCAGGATTCACACTGATGATTGATAGACTGTATCTTAGCGACTCACAAACTTACACGCCGTGCAGGAGATAGTCGATACTGTTTAAAACTAATCAATGATATTCTAGAGTCAGTCCGTTAGAGCTCAGTCAGACGCCCAACCAGCGGCAAACTGTCCAGCGGTTTTTTTATGAGAAGCAAGACTAATTAAGCTATTTATTTTTTTTTTGAAAGAGGTTTTGCTACACAGCTATCAAACACAATTGCATTCATTTTAATTGCTGGTAGCTTTCCTGATGTAGATTTTTTTTAAGTTGAAATGTCATCCCAATCTCTTTGGTCTTAAGCTTGATGGGCGACTCGCCCACTCATTCAGTGGCTGACTGTTCATTGCCAGAATCAGATCATGTGATGATTGATTGTTTTGGTGACATGAAACATTTGGATGTAAGGAACACTGTGATATGCAGTGGAGTGCATTAAGTGGCGAACAGTTACACATATGCACAGGGTGGTTTTCCCTAAAACACGTTGCACTTTCGATGTTTAACATTTGCACATGACTTTTTTAAATATATATATATACATTGCACATTGCAAAACACATTCTTCCATTAACGAGAGAGCGAGCTACACTTGGTCCTATATTCAACCTCAGTCTAAGCTGATAGCAAATACCCGGTGCACAAAAATCTTTTTATAAAGTTAACTGCATATTTTAATCATATGTTAGGCTTACTTTGCACGTAAAGACTTTTCAAATATTTTTAGATGATAATGGTGTATTCATGTTTATATTTATCCATTTGTTGACATTAAAATATCGAAGGGTTATTTTAACAAAGGTGCCCACGTCATCATATTTTAAACCAGACTCATTATTTATTCACTACTGGTTTGGGAGCCTGTGCAAAAAGAAAATATAATAGTCTAATATTGGAGGCATGGAAGAGGTGGCTGAATTTTTCGCACCTGGCCCCTCCAAGGGGAGCCCCAGACAGCAAAAAAAAACGCTTCCAGTCACAAAGAGAACAAGGATACCGGAGATCCAGGACAGAAGGTGACCAGCTTTGAAATTATAGACCTTTTCCCAATCCTGACTCCTTCCTGGAGTGACTGGGACACTCGCGTTGCTCAGCTGACAAAGTTGAATGAGGCATTGCATTAAAAATGTTTCTTTTTTAAAAAAATGAAAACTCCAGTTGAAGTCTAATCAAGTTCGTTATCAATTTCATTTCTATAATAATCATGGACAAACATCATGAAACTACAATGCACCCTAATGTATCATGAGTGAAATTGATCGAAATACCTTTCTTCTCGGCAGAAGATAATTCACAATCCTATTGCATTTGAGAATCAGCGATATCATTTGAATATTTATCTATATACACACATATAGACATGTAGACACTCAGTCCGAATGAACTTACCTTTAATTTTCGAATTGCATCTACAGCTTCAGGTTCTCTTTTGTCAGGCTGGATTGATTCGTTCTCAAGCACTTTACGTTCTGTCCTTTACCCTCTCCTCTTCAAGGGATTTCTCTAGTGAAAGGAATTGGAGATTGGATTAAAACGCTGCTGCCTCCCATACTGTTCTCGGTCGATTTGATTTCCATAGTTTATTTGCTGTGAGCTGGTGTCAGTGCTGGATGATGATCTCTCTCCCTCTCTCTCTCTCACACACACACATACAGAGACACACTCTTTTCTGCCTCTCCCGGGAACTCACACAGCTCTGTCTCTCTCTCTCCCCTCCCACCCAACCCCCCCCCTTCCCCCCGCCCGACCTGTGCCTTCTTTGGGATTCTCCTCTTTGCCTCTCATTCCGCTTCTTTTTCCCTCTCCGACACATTTATGAAGCCCTTGTCACCTTATCACGTGTTGACACCCTGTCAAGGAGACTCTCACAGGCTCGATACTCGCCAGGAGCCAGCCGCAGGACTGTGAAACTCGCATGTAAATCAATGTTGCTTTTAGATGGATTGGGGGGGGGGGGCGGTGGTAGTGAGTGAAGAGAGTACCAAATAGACACACACAGACACAATCCTAAATCTGAAATACATCTGTCACGTTGGCTGAAGAATGAACCCATTGCCCTTTTATTTTAGAGTCCCTTTTCACAAAGACATCTCCCTGACATCCTGGGAACAACCCATTTTAATTTGAAATGATCGACATGTGTTTAAAAAAAATGATCTGGGCACATGTTTCTAAAATGTTGCTGTCAGTTGGATTTCGGTTGGGATGTCCAGTCACAGATGGGTGACCTTTCAATAAAGATGTTCCGAAGGTACCACAGGGCAACAAAGTGGACTGGGTGGGAAAGGGGCTGAGGTCCGGGCTGGCTGGCTGGATTCAGCCCCCATTAAAGCAGAAGGGAGTTTACCGAGACCGCACCCCCACCCTCCGCACCACCACCACCCCCCACACCCAAAGCTCAGTTAGAATCCTGCATGGGAACAAATTCCCCTCGACTGCCATTGAACGTGGCAAAGCGGTACATTTTGCTGGTGTAACTAAATGCCCCGGGTCCAAGTTGAAGGGGCAGGGTGCTGGGAGCGAGCCAACAAGGTAGCAAGAAGATGGACAACATCCGTGTCTCAAGATCTGTCTGAAAATTGGACGGAGGCGGAGGGAGGAGGTTGAGGGGGGAGGCGTGTTATTTATTTGTAGATGATCTCCGGCCACTGTTTTATTTGTTATCTGAATACAAAGCACTGGGCTATAAAAAAACGCACACAAATGAACCGAAATCTAACGCTGCTTCCAGCACAACCTCTAGTTATCAACAATATGTAATCTATTGGGCTTCGTCAGACTCAACATCTGGACACTGTTGTCTATTATTTCTACAACCAGACCCCCGTCCCCCTCCCGCATTAAAAAACCCCCATTAATCCGACCTTCTATCCCTTGTGAATTCTATGTAATCCACTGTTATATGTGTGCAAGTTTGCCGACCTGAAACTTTCCCTGAGCTTCTCTCCCAACAGATGCTGCCTGACCTGCTGAGTTTTTGCCCCAGCACCGCCTAAGCTTTTAATTTCACTCAGGGGACTAGCTGGTAAACTTACCTCTTGGGATATTAGAGAGAATTGTCAGAAGAGTAGCTCACTGCTAAGTAGTTTGTTTTACCTAGCAGGTTGGGAGGGCGCAGCAGGAACTGTTTTATATACAGCATATGTAAATAATAAGTTTGTTGTTGTTTGGTTTATAATTCACCGAGGCTGCGAGGTCTGGCTGTCTCTCGTTCTCTCTTGCTGCCTTTGAAAATGCATCAAAATGGGTAAACATCTCCTTTGCGGGGACAGATTGGATTGAGGAGATTTCACCGGACTCCAAGCCCTCATTGATCACACCTCCCCCTCCTTCCCCCTTGCTTGGATTCTCAGCAATGCCCCGGAGCCTGTCCCCTGAGAAGCAGAGCCGCGGACTGTACGTGGCGAATAGAATGGACGGTAAATTTGCTCATCTGGATATGAAAAGACAAAACAGCATTTCTGACCGAGGGTGCACCACACTGCTTGCTGCTGTCACCGCAGCCCCCGAGTGCTCCCATTGTCTCCTGCCAAACATGATCTGACTAGACCTGGCTGCTCATGTCGTATTAGTGTCACTGGAGAGTGCGAATGGTCATTAAAATCGACTCCAGACCAAGGTTGCAGAACGCCGCTTTTTACTAAATTGCGAAAATGCGTTAATCCCGCGGAAACCTCTGGTTGATTTAAATTTTGGGAGGCGGATTAGACACAAGAACAGCGCCCCAATCAAAACGTGTTTGCCATAAAAACAAACGCTTAGACCTCTTCAAACTAAAACACCGAATGCTAAAAGATAGCCGAATACACCAGAATGAATTGACTTGGACCATGGCATTGATCCAACTCAATTACCTGCGATGAGATTGTTGTTCGCATTGATTTAAGTAATTATATGATAAAATGAATAGGAGCAATCTGATGTTGAATGCTCAGGTGAAAGTTTAGACTTTGACTCTGATTGCACTGCAGACTTTTTTTTAACTCAAAAGTTTTAAAATTCCCCCAAAGGTCCCAATTTAGATCAGCTCGTGTACGTTTGATAACTGCCTGATCAATTCTTAACCAGCAAACTGAGAAGGTAGACTACAACAAGCTGTTCCTGAAATTCAGACCTTGCTCCCAGAATGGAGACAGATTACTTCTTCCAATGCACCAAAACTGTTTTAGCAACGGTCTACTAATTTCCAATATTTTTTCCCTTGTTAATGCTGAATTTAAAAGCTTTGATATAAAATGTGAAAAACAAATACCTAACACATGAATGTAGGTGTAACCCTAACAAAGACATTCCCAAATGGATGAATCAAGAAATTAAAGTGGAAATTTACAAATTTTTAAAAATTCCATGTAACACCTATGAGGGAAGAGCAAGGTTAGAGTTCTGGGAAGGAATACAGGAGACTTCTGAAATAAATTGATATGGATAGCACAATCTGGACCCACGAGAGGAATGTAGCCAAATAAGCGAATCGAATACAGCATTTTTTTTATATGCTGCCACAGTAAAAAAACAGAGGGAAATCAGAAACTTGAAAGTGGGAGTAGTAGAGAAATTGGAGATGAGGGAAAAATGATCGACTTAACTTAATTATTCCCAAAATTATCCACTAAAAGTTGAAATGTTTGGCACGCTATTGTGTACGAACTCTAGAAAATGTTGACGTTATGTGCTAAGTATTCATGTTTAAATGATTAAAGGTCAACACATCTTTTGAACCAGTTGATTTATGTCCTAGGTGTTTAAGAAACACAGAACAGACATTTTTGAGGGCACTCACTAGAGTTATGAAATAAACAGTGGGTTTGGATGAAATTTTATAGGGTTGGCAACCAATAAAATGCGCTGGTAACTCTTAAAGAAGTGGTAACAATTTGATCAACCTGTCTAATCAAATAAAAATGGCAATTGCAATCCGCTGTATTAAACGAGACTGGGTAAGAAGTTGAGGGGGAGAGGGGAGAGGGGAGCGTTAACAACGCGAAGAACGCTTGTAAGATTCATTTGGGGTGGAAAGGGGTGTGTGAAATGGAACACTTCAGTGATGGTACTTGAGCACAAGAACACTTAGCTACACAGATAAATTGTCAGTAAAACTAATTGTACGTTTGTTAAATTTGTAGATTGCAGTGAGAGAGGGAAAGCATTGAAAGCAGGGAACATAAGTGATTAATTTGCAGGGGAATTTAGATTGATTATTGGACTGAGAAAAACACATTAATACTAAAGGGTCCTATATTTCATGAAAAATGGGCAAGATAATGATAGTAAAATAGAGGATTTCTGTATTATAGTTTTAAGTAGCTCAAATAGATAGAGGAGATATGATTTAAAATTGAGAACAACCAACTGCAAGAGAAAGAGGTCAATACTTGAAATTGGCTGTGCAATTATAGATGGCAAAGGAGATGTCTGTTTTGGATGGATTCTCTGTAACTGTGTCAATATCTGTGCCCAGAAATTAATTAAGTCATGCTCAATGACTAACACTAGCTGTTTTGGAAATTATGCACATCAACAGACCAGGGATAGTGGATCTCAGTTGTGCTAATGATCAAAATGTTAATGAGCGAAGTTTTGAGGCAAACCATAGCACTCTGACCCAAGCACCTTCCCTACAATTTAAACATTGAGTCTTGTTTGATTGTTTAAGGATTTCAACGGAATTTGATAAAGATCTCCTGGTAATAAGCCACAGTTCAATTATTTAATTTCAATTCTGTCTGGCAATCTAGGCTGCACAATTCAATTGAGTAGTGTGCCTATTTTTGGAGCTAGGGATACCGTTTGGGTTCAAACTGCCACCTGTAGCGCAACTGGCATTTTGGTAAGGGCATTAGTGCAGGTGCAAGGAGAATGCACAGTAGGTACGCACAGTGGGCAACTTGTCACATCACTTAATGTGTAATACTGACTTGATGCCATTGAAGTCACTTTCGACCTAAACACTGCAAGTAAGTGCCCTCTCTTAATATTGCACAGTTGAATGTGCAATCAGCAGCATAGGAACCCTCTCCCCAATGCTACTTAAAGGAATCATCAACCACTTTCAAGTTAGCTACTGATTTTTTTTTTCGACAGGCTGCTGCTAAGTTTGTAAAGTGTTTAGTACTTTATTTCAAGTTGGTGAAGTCTTCAGTGAGTGGTGTGATATGTGCAAGATATAGATGTAGTTAAGAATAATAGCAGGAATGGACGAGTTGCCTTACGAAGAAAGGTTGGAGATGTTAGGTTTGTATCCAGTAGAATTTAGAAGAGTTAGAAGCAACTTAGAGTCATATGGTTTATAGCATGGAAACAGGCCCTTCAACCCAACTTGTTGATGCCACACTTTTTTAACGACTAAGCTAGTCCCAGTTGCCTGTTTTTGCTCCATATCCCTCTATACACATCCTATCCATGTAACTGTCTAAATGTTTTTTAAAAGACAAAATTATATCCACCTCTACTAATATCTCTGGCAGCTTGTTCCAGACACTCACCTCCCTCTGTGTGAAAAAATTGCTCCTTTAGACACTTTTATACTTCTCCTCTCTCACCTTAAACCAATGTTCTCTAGTTTTAGACTCCCCTATCTTTGGGAAAAGATAATGACTGTTTAGCTCATTCCTGCCCTTCATTATTTTATAGACCTCTATGAGATCACCCCTAAGCCTGTTACACTCTAGGAAAAAAAAACTTGATCAAAACCTTTAAGTTCCTGAGGGGTATTGACAGGTTTCGATATGGAAAGGACATTTCCGCTTGTTGGAGACTCTAGAACTAGGGGTCACAGTTTAAAAATAAGGGTTGCTTCATTTAATACGAAGAGGGTTATGAATCTCTGGAGCTCTTTCCTCAAAAGGCAGTGGAAGCAGAGTCTTTGATTATTTTTAAGGCAGATTCTTGATCAACAATGAAGTGAAAGATTATCAGGGTAGGCAGGAATGTGGAAATGAGGTTACAATCAGAACTTATTGAACGGCAGAACAGACACGAGGGACCTACTCCTTCTCCTAATTCATATATTTATATGTAAGAGAGGGCAGGAGGGAGAGAAGACAAGTGAGTGCAGGTGACGTCCTATGTAGAGACCTATAAGAGGAGAGGCATGGGCTCAGTTGGTGCAAGGCCACCATAGAGGCCAAGGCAGGAAAGTGTATTGAATACACCACACCCCAGTAGCTAGAGCATATAGATAGTGCACTGACTATCTCAAAATGCCTGAGCTCCAGTGTCACAGGAGGCTGCACCTCTCCACAGACTTAGTGACATCCTGTTGCAACATGATAGCTCCTGAAACTGTCTCTGACTGCCTAGGGCCATCCCAGTGGAGTGAAGATCACAGTGTCCCACAACATCTATACCTCTGATCCATTACAGAACTCAGTGGGGGTTCTGTGCAGTACTTTGCAATCAGCTGCACACAGCTACGTCAAACTCATGATTAGTGCCATCTTCAGACACGCCAGCAAATTCAGCAATTACTGGACAGACAAGGGAAACTTGGTGGAATGAGCATGATGAGCATGATGACAGAGTTCCCCTGTATCCAGTGTGCTATAGACTGCATGTCTATCAAGACAGCAATAGGACAGCTGGAAACTTTCATCAAAAGGCATGGGTTCCATTCAATGAATGTGCCAATTATCTATGATCAGAGGACACAGATTCTATTTTGCCCATTATCCAGGGAGCTCACATGATTCATACATTTTATAGCACCCCATGTACTAAGGCTTCCTGTAAATTTGGATGGACGATTCCTGGGTGACAAGTACCCATTCCCCAATATGGGTATTTAGTGGGCCATTTCTCCATGGCACAACTCGCCCTTCCAATGCACTGTGGCCTATTGTGCCAACAGTGCAGACTTGGCAGTACAGGCTTCAGTTCCAGTTGGAGTACACAGGTAGACTTCTGATCTTACAGAAGAACGGATATCTGACTAAACCTCTCCCCACAGGTCCATGCCATCTCTGCACTTACCCTTTCCAACTGCAGAAGACCGTTGCACCTTTTGCAGCTCTGCAGCCATGTGCGATGCACAATACTGTAACTGCTGGCTTCGCAGCCACCTCGGTCTAGGCCTTCTTATTCAGGGGGGGCAGCCTTCTCTTTCAGTCACTGGGTATAAGTCTGTTGGATGTCGCATTGTGCTTGCTGCATGAACACAGGCAGGTACGCATTGGTTAAACGGAGGTACTTATTCCTCCCCACATGCCCTCCTGCCTTCAATGGCCTCTTGGTGCTGAAGAACTGCTCGAGAGCAGTAACATTCTTAGTTTTCAGCCACACAGCCTCCCCAGGAACCCCTGGCAGCCTGCAGGAAGTTACCTTGTCTCTTTTATCCCCCCTCTTTTATCCTCAACTCCAAGAAAGCAGACTGGAATAATTGTGAACTAAAGTGCCACATTTGGCTGAAAGTAACTGAAATAGGGGATGAGTTTAAAGTAAGTGTTTTCCTCACCATGATGGAACCACTTGCTTTTGATTGGCGTCTAACCAATGTTCTCCGTTCAGCACTATGGAATATTCTGAAATTAATGAGATTCTGGACTTCAATTATCGCAAGATCAGGAATGAAATGCCACTGAGAATTACATTCTGTGAAAAGAAACAATTGTCAAATGAGACTGTTACAGATTATATTCTCAAATGAATTACATTTCTCAGAGAAACTCACTCATCACTGTGAGAATGGCACAAACTTAGACGTCAACCAGAGAGGCATATTCTCAGAAGGTCTAAAGGACAATAAAGTCTAAGCTATAAGTGTGAGTAAAAGGAACAAGCTGATGAAGAAGGAGGCCTGCGATAAGGCCACAGGTAAGAAAATGGCAGAAAGAGATAAGTTGCAGATTGAAAAGGGTTTCTTTTCCTGAATCAAAAGGTCAGCTTCATCAGACTGGATGACACAGTGGCAGAGTGATTGGTACTGCTACCTCACGGTGTGAGAGATCTGGGTTTAATTCTGGCCTTGGGTGGCTGTATGGAATTTGTACATTCTCTTCATGCTGTTATGGGTTTCCTCTGGGTGCTCCAGTTTCCTCTCACAGTCCAAAGGTATGCAGACTAGGTGAATTGGCCAAGATAAATTGGCCCATATGTCTCAAGGTGTGTTGGTTAGATGAATAAGCTATGATAAATGTGGTGGGATTATGGGGATAGGGTAGAAAGTGGGTCTGTGTAAGATATTGTGTTAGAGCATCGGTGAAGACTCAAAGGGCCGAAAAACCTCCTTCTGCACTGTAGGGATTCTATGATTCTATTCTATCATTCTATGGTTCTATGATTTATGCGAGCACAGGTTATTTCAATCAAGTTCACAATCTCAGAGTCAAATATTTGACGTTATCATTGCCGTCGTAGCCACCGCCAATTTAAATGGCCTCATTTCTAGTCAAAGTGCCAAGCCTGTAGGAAAGTTAATCATTTCCAGACTGCAGGCAGGCATAGAAGAAATAGTAATGTTGCAGGTCCTGGTAAAGCTTGAGGTCACAACAGTGCACCACGGTAGATCTAAAGCTAGTTCTGAAAATCCTCAAGTGTGCATATGATAGAAATGGAAGCAGAAGTTGATATTATCGAGCAGGAAGGCCAAGAATTGCATTCAGCAGACAGCAAAAAGAACAACAAATGGAAAATGAGAATAGTTGACAGGGTGGATACTAAAAGGATGTTTCCCCTTGTGGAACAAACTAGAATTAGAGGATACAGCTTTAACAAAAGAGGTTTCTCAGTTTAGATGGAAATGAGAAAAATTTATTTTCCCTCAGAGGGTTATGAATCTTTGGAATTCTCTTCCCCAGAGATAAGAGAGGCAGAGACAGTGAATGTTGTTAAGGCAGAAGTCATTATTTTGTTGACTAACAAGGGAGTCAAAGGTTATCAATAATAGGTAGAATGCGGAGTTGAGGTGGCAGTCAGATCAGTCATGACCCAACTGAATGGTAAATAAGGCTTGAAGGATTGAAAGGCCTATTCCTGCTTCTGATTTGTGTGTTCATGTGTTCATATATATAATTCCAGCACGCACAGGAAAAATGTTCAAAGTTTTAAAGTTTATTAGTGTCACAAATAGGCTTACATTAACACTGCAATGAAGGCATTGGGAAAATCCCCTATTTGCCACCCTCAGGCACCTGTTTGAGTACATTGAGGGAGAATTTACATGGCTCGATGCACCAAACCAGCACTTCTTTTGGACTGTGGGAGGGAACCAGAGGAAACACACACGGACATGGGGAAAACCAGCCTGACTCTGGACAGTCAGTGACCCAAGCGGGAAATTGAACCCGGGTCCCTCATGTTGTGAGGCAGCAGTGCCAACCACTGTGCTGCCCTGCTGCCCCAGAAGGATTCATAACTTGTTGATACAGTTGTAACCAACTTCGGTCAGAATTTTCCCCTCCTGCCCATCACTGGAATTCCAACGGGCGGGAGAGCAGATTATGTAAAGGTCCTCTGACATCAGGCAGGAATCTCTGGTTTTCAGGAGAATCCAGCCCGTTAACTCAGAAGAAGAATACAAAGACCTTAAGGCATGCTCCCTTATGCAAGTGAACAATTTATTTACACCAGGGTTCAGTAACAGTATATCTGACATTGAGGAAGTGGTAAGAGAGTACAAAATGGTCTTTGAATAAGGAGAATCAAATGATAAAATTAGGCATCAGTGAGATATTAAATATTATAAATCAGCAGAAGAAGCAAATGCAGAATTTTGTTTTTGCAATTTCCCATGAAGTCTAATTCAGTTCCAGTCAGTAATCTACCAATTACTTTACATATACCATTGACAGAGTCGGTGCAGATTCAATGGGCCGAATGGCCTATTCCTACGGTATGCCAGTGAATAAATTTACAATGATATAGTGCTCAGTAAAGGGTTAAATTATGTAATGAATGACTGGCCTGAAGAGTGTAATGATGAGGATTTATGGGAGTATTTCACACATAGAAATGAACTAAGTGCATTCAAGGCTGTCTCTTATGGTGTTTAAGATTCACTACTGTGCCACGGTTTTGAAAAAGATTGTTAGAGCAACTTCATCAAGAGCATGCAAGAATAGTCCAAACGTAAGCAGTAGCAAGAAGCTACTGGCATCTGAAGGTGGATAGAGATATTGAAGAGTTGGTAAAAAGTTGTGAAATGTGTTTTAGGATGAGAAGTAATCAAACCAAGGTTCCTTTAATCCCATGGCCAAACACTGGGAGACCGTGAGAATGAGTACATGTTGATTCTTTGATGTGGGAGGGAAAGAGTGTTTTGATAGCTATAGCAAGTGGAAATTTTTGATTTACAGCCCAATATCACAAGTGCCAAGCTACTGAGGTTTTAAGAAATTGGTCTACAATTTATGGGTTGCAATAGGTGCTGGCATCAGATCATGGTCCACTGTTTATATCAGGAGAGTTTGAGTTATTTCCGCTCCTGAATGTAGTCAAATACAGTCTAATTCCAGCCTTTCACTCTGCATTAAATAGTGCTGCAAAAGGAAGCATACTGGTTGTGAAGAGTTCTTTGCTGTAGTATTTGCCAGGTGACAAGTTAGGCAGTAATTCACATGTTTCTTTGACACAGGCTAGACAGTTTTCTGTTCTCCTACAGAATAGTCCCATAGTCTACAACAGTTGCTCACCTTACAAGTCAGTGTTTAAATATACTTCTAGGGTAAGGTCTAGTTTACTTAAACCAGATATCAAAGGCAAAGTGAGAGAAAATCTAGACAAAGTGAAGATGAGCCACGATACATGAGGCTCAAAGTTTCAACACTTCAGAGCTGGTTAGAATGTCATGGTGAAAAACCATCAAATTGATAAGTAGAAGTACAAATTGCTATGAAGACTTGCTTTATGTCAAATAATAATTTAATCTACTGGCTAGAAACCAGAGCTGAACTTTTTTTGTTTGAAACTGTTTTTACTGAGGAACTTGCATTTCACCAAATAACACAACAAACAGTAAAATCCAGTACAGCACAGAATAATCATCATTTCACATTTACATTCTGAAAAGACTAGCAAATATCATTGCAATTGATTCAGATTATCATTTATAATTTGTTGTAATTGTTGTAATCCGTGCCTACCTTCACACAAATAATGAAAAGATATTATAGCATATAGGATGTAGCCGAGGTGATGGCCTAATGGTATTATCACTAGACTATGAATCCAAAGACTCAGTTAATGTTCTGGGGATCTGGGTTTGAATTCCACCACAGCTGATGGTGAAATTTGAATTCAATAAAAATACCCAGAATTAAAAATCTACTGATGAACATGAAATCATTGTTAATTGTTGGAAAAAAAACATCAGGTTCTCTAATGTCCTCTCAGGAAGGAAATCTGCTGTCCTTACCTGGTCTGGCTTACATGTGACTCTTGAGCTATAGCAATGCAGTTGACTCTCAACTGCCCTCCAAAGGCAACTTGGGATGGGCAATAAATGCTGGCCAGCCAGCGACACCTATGTCCTATGAATTAATAAAAATCACATGATGAAGGAATAGTGCTCCAAAAGCTTGTGATTCCAAATAAACCTGTTGGACTTTAACCTGGTGTTGTAGCACATCTTACTGAATTAAAAAAAAGAGTGGGGGAACATCAAGATAATAGGATAAAGTCATGAGCACATGACACAATGGTGTCACCCTCACCCACAGAATAACAAGAATATATTCTATTATAAATAAATGGATATCCCTGGCTTTCAAAGAAAACAGGATAACAGGTGACTTCAGTGCTCATATATCAAGCATCCTCATCAAGATAAAAGACAGCATCACAATATCAGGATTATAATCACAAGGGAAGTAGTAGAGGATTAATGATGAATTGTAGGAAAATATAGCCATTGTGAAGATCAAAGACTTGACAGCATTGTCGAATAACATCAAGGATTCATCCATGGTATCAAAGAGGTCTTTGCATCCCCACTGTGTCATTGTTCAGAAGCTCTGGAAAGAAACCTTGGCCCCGGCAAGTGGCAAAGCCCCATTGAACTTCTCGACAATTCTGAGGTGAAAACAGTGTAAAATCAGCGATTGGGGTATATAACCAACCCCAGAGTAATAGACAGGGTAAGAGACAAAGGGGAGGACTCCAAGTACAGGGAGAGCACTTGAGATAGGTTGACTCTGTGAGTCAAAGGCTCTGGATCAAAGAAATGGGCACAGGAGCAAAAACAATGGAAAAAGAATGTGGTGTCATGTCAATCTCAGAATTCATGGAGATGGGGCATGAGGCTGAGCACTCTACCGAGGACATACCATCCAGTGCCAGAGAGAGAAAGGTCAGATGACATTGGCAATACATGACAAGAGATGAGATTAGGAGAAGGCAAGGTGAGAGATCCTATGTATCCTTAGCCCTTTTTGCTTCAGTCTATGTAAGGACTTTTTCCATGCAAGACTTCATTTTAAGATATTTCTGCCAATGCAATTACATTTAAATGCTGGACTGTAGGGATTAACTAACAAAGCTAACTTAATTACATTTTAAAACTCAGAAGGTACACTGGGTTAGCTCAAAATTGACTTCATTCCTGAAGAGTACAAGTTTTTTTTCATAACAACAGCTGCAAGACTTGTTTGCCAGTCAGAGACAGTGTGTGAAGGACATTCACAATAATGAGATGAGGGTTGGGATATAGTTTGGATTTTACTATGTGTTTGGGCAGTTTGTTTTTGAGATCAGTATGTTCAAGTCTCAATCCAGGGGCTGACAGTAAAAGCCAGTCCCAAGTTTGCTTTTTCTTTTTACCTTCGTCATATTAAGTTTAAGTTCTGTTCAGTAAAAGAAATTCATTTCAAAATCCAGAACCAGTGTTGTCTCTTTGTCTGTTCAAAGAAATCAATGGACCCAACAGAAGAGATCAGAGGGAAGTGAGGGAGAAGAAGAATCCACTGTTGATACCTATGAATTGTTGAAGCTTGCGATCCTTCAAACCTGAAAGGAGGGAAAAAGGTGTTTTGTTGGAGTGCCAGATGAGATGAAGGATGAAGTGAAACTATGGACCAAGATTTAAGCATTTCCTCATTTTCCTGTATTTCTTTATCCTTTGAATTTCTACAATCCTTTGAATTGTAGCTGGACTGAGATATATTTGACTGGACAGTTACAAATGTACAGCATGAGGTATTTACATGATATCATTTACCCTTCATTTATTTTTTATTGTGCAATTGTTGATAATGAATAATCAGGAATTTATCTGTTTTCCGTGCCTATTCTCAGTGATGGAACCGGGAGGTTGCAGAATTCTAATTTTCCTCCATGAATTGTTCAAGTGAAGAGTTCATTGCAATATTTAGCAATGTTTGCAATGAAATATTCAACTCAGACCTGACGTTGTGAATGTTTGTTGCTGAAACGTGTGGAGCTGGGAAAGTAGCCAAACTCTTTGTGCTCACAGTGAACACAAAGCACTGAGATATTGAACTTCTGTGACCTGATTGTTTTATTTTGCCATCCCATAAGGCACCAAGGTTGTGAAAAA
This sequence comes from Sphyrna mokarran, assembly GCA_024679065.1. Taxonomy (NCBI): domain Eukaryota; kingdom Metazoa; phylum Chordata; class Chondrichthyes; order Carcharhiniformes; family Carcharhinidae; genus Sphyrna; species Sphyrna mokarran. Next base: position 40,906,792 of record JAGIQG010000005.1, read on the forward strand.
TTGTTCACATCATCCAAGAAAACTATCGGGACAGTCAATGGCACAGTGGTTAGCACTGCTGCCTCACAGCACCAGAGACCCGGATTCAATTCCAGGCTTGGATTACTATCTGTGCGGAGTCTGCACATTCTCCGTGTGTCTGCATGGATATTCTTCGGGTGCTCCGATTTCCTCCCACAGTCTGAAAGGCGTGCTGGTAAGGTGTATTGGCCATGCTAAATTCTCCCTCTGTGTTCCCGAACAGGCGCCCGAGTGTGGGATTTTCACATTAACTTAATTGTGGTATTAATGTAAGCCTATTTGTGACACTAATAAATAAACTTTAAGCTATTGTGTTCAGATATGTTTCAAACCCGGAATATCTTGCTTTATTGTGCTTTTCCATATCCTAAATCTGTGCTTGTCCAGAACAAAAAGGATCCAATTCATATTCTGGAGATGGTATTTTTCAAAACCTTCTATTTGTTCTTGACCGTGATGGTAGCCTTTGTGAGTCACAGTGGGACATTTCTGTTGGAATAGCACCTTTTGGCATGAGGTATTAGTTGCAACCTTTGTTTTTCTAAGTGTGTTTACCTCTCCCAGATCTTTAAATAGTTCTATGCGCACATGGATTGGTGCACCGCACCAGCAATTTTTATCTGTAGGATTTCTATTGGTTTTATTTAGTATGTGCATATTTATTAACTCTTCTATTTACTGCTGCTGTAACTTTAATGCATCTCTTGAATACATTATTCACTCATGCTGTTCTGTGTCTGTTTGAGGTTACCTTCCCTATTTGAGGTTTTACTGTATTGACCGCTTTCCTAAATTACATGTAAAAGGTTTCTTTTCACTTCCATTTAGCTGTGGTGCACAGGGTTATTGGTTTCTCATATTCAAAATCAATTGAATGTCTGGTGTCAAATTTCTCAACATCCTGAATCTTTACAGTGAGTCAGAGGCCAGTTGCATTTTCCAGTCACTGTCCCTGAGAAATCTTATTTTTATTAAGACTTTCCACAGAACTAAACTGGGAATACTTATCAAGAATTCCTTTCTTGAAACACTAGCATTACATAATGCCAGACATGGTAAAAAGAAAATAATATGTTACCTGATATCATAATTGAGTCCAAAAGCTACAGTGCACATAATTACAGACAGACATCACAATGCTGTCTACTGATTGCTAAAATGTATTGAAATAAATCATTCCATAATTTGCAAAGTAGAGGTGGTTGAGTATAATTTTCAGAGCATCGAGGCAGAAGGTTGTAAAATAATTAATCTGCTCCAACATGAGAGGGGATCTACAAAGGAAGTGCAATCACTCTAGACCCTTTATTCATTTGTAGAATTTGCAGAAGGATAAAAGGGAATGACAACACAATGGGAGTAAGATATTAACCGGCAGATCAATGTAATAGGTTATGTAGCGAATACTAATTCTTAATCAAACCCTGCTCAGTTTTTGAAAATATCTCGATGATCTTTCTCTTCATTAGAAGATCATGACTGTGATGGCAACAAATATTCTTTGTTTTATCATTCAGTGTCTTGATGCAGTGTCAAAGGAGTTAATGATTGAATGCGTTGCCACATCATGCTATGGCCTGTGTTCTACTGTGTTGCATTGTTGACTGAATGTGCTGATTTTTAATCACTCTTACAACAATAACTTGTGTTTAATATCACCTTTAATATATTGTTGTGGACAGGGGATGAAAGATAAATGGAAACCACAAATACCCTCCCCTTTTGACTACTATGTAGTTTATTTCTCATTATATGTGATCAATTTACAAATACCAGCAGCAGACTGTTGTGGGTTCAGACAAAGGGAATCAGTTATTCACACATTCAGTCCAAAAGTATGTAAATGCTATATCAGTCACACACCATAGATTCAAGAAAGAAAGAATTGAAGAATATTGTGCACTTCTACAAGTATTAAACCAAAAGAACAGTTAACTGTTTAAAATGCCTTTGTAGGCTCAGTAAAGAAATAAGCCTTTTGCCACTCTGAAATTGTGGTTTAGGGTTGGTATCCCTATCTGCCTCAAGGAGACGACCATCATCCCAATATGTAAGAAAAATCAAGCAGTCTGTCTTCCTGACTATTGGCCTATGGCTCTGACGTCTGTCATTATGATAATGCTGATATAGCATTTACATATTTTTGGACTGAGTGTGTGAATAACTACTTCCCTTTGTCTGAACCCACAACAGTCTGCTGCTGGTATTTGTAAATTGATCACATATAATGAGAAATAAACTACATAGTAGTCAAAAGGGGAGGGTATTTGTGGTTTCTGTTTATCTTTCATCCCCTGTCCACAACAATATATTAAAGGTGATATTAACTACCTTGCTTCGAAAGGTAGTCATGACACAAATCAATTCCAGTCCCCTAGACTTGGATCCATTACAGCTTGCTGACCACTGCAACAGGTCCAAAGTGTTTCCCTGCACTCAACCCTGGAACACCTAAATAGCAAGGACACTAATGTCAGGCTCCTATTTATTGACAACAGCTCAGCCTTCAACAACATTATTCCCATGAAATTCATCTCCAAACTCCATGGCCTTGGCCTCGGTACCTTCCTCTGAGACTGGATCCTGGACTTCCTAACCCAAAGGCCACAATCAGTAAGGATAGGCAACAACACCTCCTTCATGATTATCCTCAACAGCAGTGCTCCACAAGGCTATATTTTCAGCCCTCTACTATACTCCTTATACATCTATGTGCACCAAATTCTCCTCTAATTCGATTTTCAAATTTGCTGACAACACCACCATAGTAGATCAGATCTCAAACAATGACGAGATAGAATACAGGAATGAGATAGAGAATCTGGTGAATTGGTGCAACAACAATAATCTCTCCCTCAATGTCAACAAAACGAGAAAGATTGTCATTGACTTCAGAAAGTGTAAAGGAGAACATGCACCTGTCCACATCAATGGGGATGAAGCAGAAAGATTGAGAGCTTCAAATTCTTTGATGTCTAGATCACCACCAACCTGTTCTGGTCTGCCCTTGCCAACACTATAGTTATGAAAGCCTACAAACTCTGTAACTTTCCCAGAAGACTAAGAAAATTTGGTATGTTAGCCACGACTGTCATCAACTCTTACAGATGCACCAAAGAAAACATTTTTTCTGCATGTATCACTGCTTGGTATTGCTTCTGCTCTGCTCAAGACTACAAGGAACTACAAAAGGTTGCGAATGTAGCCCGATCCATCATGCAAACCAGCCTTTCATCCATTGACTCTGTCTACACTTCCGCTGCCTCGGCAAAGCAGCCAACATAATTAAGAACCACTTGCACCCTGGACATTCTCCCTTCTACCTTCTTCCTTTGGGAAAAAAATACAAAAGTCTGAGGTCACGTACCAATTGACTCAAGAACAGCTTCTCCCTGCTGTTGTCAGACTTTTGAATGGACTTACCTTGCATTAAGCTGAACTTTCTCTACACCTTAGCTATGACTGTAACACTGTATTCTGCACTCTCTTGTTTTTTTCTCTATGATCGGTATGTTTTGTCTGACAAGCATTCAAGAAACAATGCTTTTCACCGTGTGTTAATACATGTGACAATAATAAATCAAGTCAAACCAAATCAAATGTCAGGTTACCTCAGGATTCTTTTGAAGAAAAGAATGTTCAGCAAATAACGATGTCAGACACTTATGGTGTTGTATCAAGGGGTCCAATTTCTTTACAGGAGAATTTAGAGTTTAAGAATAAGGCTGAGAGGTTTTATAACCATACCTTTGAGCCTCTCTATTGCTTAAAGGTACAGATTACACAACTTTAGCTGCAGCTATTATCTTGTTGGTGTTATTCTGCAGATAGTCCCTGAGCTGTTCTGAATTTTGGGATGAAAAGATTTCATAAAATCATAGAATCTCTACAATACGGAAGGAGGCCATTCAGCCCATTGGGCCTGTACCGACCATAATCCCACCCTATCCTCGTACTTTACATATTTACCCTGTTAATCCCCTGATACTAGGGTCAATTTTGGCGTGGCCAGTCAACCTAATCCACATATCTTTGGACTTTCAGTATCAGAGAATCAGTTTCAGCCACTCGGTCAGTAGCCATTGATATGCAATAGAAGGTAAATGGTAGGCTATCACATTTAACTTGTGGATAACTGATCTTGTCAGTTTTTCTTTGTCACATTTCAAACTTGGAGACATATGGAAGAATTCTCCCATCTGATGATTAGGTCCCATTGGTGAGGCAAGAATGTGGACTGTTTCCCACTTTGGACGTTGGCATGAAAACATGCCAAATTTTCAGACCACACCCTCATTAATCACACAACCAGATGTTTTGTGCCACTTCCTGTGGCAGAGCAGGCTGTAATCCACCATTGTGTCTGGGTGTCATATTGAAAAGTTGTCTAGCCTCACTGAACCATTACTGAAGAATGAAAGTGGACCTCCTGAAAATGAAGATGGGTTTCTGGAGCACCCTGATGTACCGCCTGAGAAAAAATATGGGGTCTGCAGAAATGGAACGCTCTGAGGTTAGAAGAGCGACCCTTCTCCAGCTCATCAAATCTGGAATGTCCAGATGCAGATTCTCCCCCCACCCACAGGTTGATGATCCAGGATCCAGAGTTGCCAGCGGTCTCCATTCTGAACTCCAGAGCAGTCCTAGGCATTGTTCAGGTGAATCACAACACCTGCACTCCACATTGTTACAGATATCTTTCACACTACTTCCCACTGATGCTGTGGAGAATCAGACACAAGTTGGGCCTTCATTTCCTTCCCATTAGCAGGACGCAAATGAGTTTCACACCAGCTTCCAGCAGTTTCTGATCTGCCATTGCAATCACCGGTGGAAGGTCTCACTGTAAATTAAAATCTGATGTGAGACCAAATTCTAGGCCTCCCACTGAATTCTCTCCCTCTGCCACTCACCACTGAACCTGCCAATGGGAAACTTGGGAAAATTCAGCCCATTGAATCTGAGGGGCAAATTTTACCATTCCATTCTGCCACAAGGATTGAAGTGGGTGAGGGGCAGCACATGGAAAGGTTTGTTGACCATGGGTGAGCTTTTCCTTTTTGGGATGAGCAAGGCTGGAAAACCCTGCCCTATGAGTCCATTGACTCTATGTTTTGGAGCAAGCTTTGAAAAGGGGTGGCAAGGTGGCACAGTGATTAGCACTGCAGCCTCACAGTGCCAGGGTCTCAGGTTAGATTTCTGGCTTGGGTCACTACCTGTATGGAATTTGTACATTCTTTGCATGGGCTTCCTCTGGGTGATCCACTTGCTCCCACAGTCCAAAGGTTAGGTTCATTGGCCATGCTAAATTGACCCTTAGTGTCAGAGGGTTAACAGGTTGAATAAGTAAGGTTAAGGGAATAAGGCCTGGATGGGATTGTGGTCAGTGCAGATCCGAGGGGCCAAATAACCTCCTTCTGCACTGTAGGGATTCTATTCTATGAGACAATGTTTGGGCTTCACTAAGGAGTGCTGTATATGTCCATTCAAAGGGAAGAGCCCACCCATTATGATCTAATTTGGAACTTGCCAGTACTTGATAGTCTAGGTTGAAGTTGCAGGATCAACTGATGCCCTCGACATCCATTGTAACAGTTCATTAGTGTCCATTTTCAAATAAATAATGGAAGTTCCAGGGCTTCCACACTAGCACAGTTCATGTTTATTTGAAGTGATGAATATTTTGCTGAGCATGAAAATAGTAAAACGCCTTAAAACATTTCACAGGAGAATTTGCAAGAATCAAGAATTTGCACGAAGAATTAAACAAAATTTGACACCAAGTTACAGAAAGAGAGCAATGAGCAAAGTGAAATTAAAGTGTTAAGTTTTAAGAAATGTTTTAAAGAAAGAAGTGTAGAGAGAAAAGTTTCAAGATGTTTATTTGCAGAAGGCAGAAGCATTTTCATAAGAAGAACAAGAAAGTCACTTGCTGCTGTGACAATAAGAGCCTAACTGGAGTAAAGCAACAGAGGGATCTGGAAATACAGGCACACAAATCACTAAAAGTAGCAACATAACTCAATAAAGCCATAAAAAAGGCACATCAAACATTGGGCTTCATCCCTAGAGGGATAGAATCGAAAATAAGATAAATCATGTTAAACCTGTATCAAATTCTGATTAGACTTCACTCGGAATACTTTGCCAGTTCTAGTCTCCATATAACAAAAGAGAGACGGAAGTGCTAGAGAAGGCACACACAAAGATTTCCAGAGATGCTACCAGAGATGTAAAGGTACGCTGATCAGGAATGGCTAAACAGGGTGGAGTGTTTTCCAGGCGGCTGATTCTTATTTTGTTTGTAGGATATGGGTCTTGCTCACTGGACCAGCACTTATTGCTCACTTGATTTGAGTGGCTTGTAGACCATTTCATGGGTGCTTTATGAGTCAAACACACTGGAGTCACACATAAACCAAACCAAGTAAGAGTGGCATATTAGAACCAGATAGGTTTTTAACAAGAATTGACCATTTCTTGGTTAATCTAAGACGCTTAATTCTAGATTTTCATTGAATTCAAATTTCACTATCTGCCATGGTGGGATTTGAACCTGGGTCCCAAGAACATTATTCTGGGTCTCCGGATTACAAGTCAAGTGACAAAACTACTATGCCACCACCTTCCCTAACTTATGGAAACATTACAGAGGCCTTTAAAATTCTGAAGGGATTTGATAAGGTGGTCATAAAAAACTAGGAGCTATAAATATAGGATAGTCACCAATAAAGCTGAGCTTAAGGGAAGTTCCTTACGTAATGAATTGCAAGAATGTGCGACAATAAGGTGCAATAAAGATGAAGAGCATATACATTGCATTAAGGAACCAACAGACAACAGACTATTCTAGACTGGATACTGTGCAATGAGAAAGGATTAATTAACAATATAGCTGTTTGGGGTCCCTGGGGAAGAGTGACCATAATGTAATAGAATTCTTCTTAAGAAGGAGAGCGAAGAAGTCAAATCTGAAACTAGGGTCCTGAATCTTAATGAATGAAACCATGAAGATATGAGGTGTGAATTGTCAAGAATTGTTTGGGGAACTTAAAAGGATTGATGCCGGATAGGCAATAGCTCATATTTAAAGAAGATGTGCATGAACTACAGCAATTCATGGGTGGCACAATGGTTAGCACTGCTGCCTCACAGTGTAGGGTCCCAGATTCGATTCTGGCCTCAGGTCACTGTCTTTGTGGAGTTTGCACATTCTCTCTGTGTCTGTGTAGGTTTCCTTCAGGTACTCTGGTTTCCTCCCACAGTCCAAAGATGTGCAGGTTAGGTTGATTGGCCATGATAAATTGATCCTAGTGTCAAGGGGATTGGCAAGGTAAATGCATGGGGTTACAGGAGTGTAAGGCCAGGGTGGGATTGTGGTTGGTACAGACTGAAGGAACCAAATGGTCTCCTTCTGTAGTGTAGGGATTTTATGATTCTATTCTATAATTACTCTTTCTTGAATGGTGGCAAAATTAAAAGAGGAAAATGGTTCAACCGTGGTTTACAAAATAAATTTGATTTGATTTGATTTATTATTGTCAAATGTATTACTATTCAGTGAAAAGTATTATTTCTTGTGTGCTATACAAAGCATACCGTACATAGACAAAGATAGGAGAGAGTGAAGAATGTAGTATTATAGTCATAGCTTAAGTGTATAGAAAGATCTAAATGGAAATTTGAATTGTGAGCAGGATGCAAGGAAGTTTCAAGATGATTTTGACAATTTAAGTGAGTGGCAAGCACATGGCAGATGCGGTATAACGTGTTAAATATGGTTATACACTTTGGTGTGAAAGACTAAAAGAAAGAATATTATTTAAATGGTGATATATTAGGAAGTGTGGAAGTACAAAGGAATCTGGATGTTCTTGCAGAACAGTTACTGAAAGTGGGGAGGCAAATGCAGCTAGCAATAAGGAAGGCAAATGATATATATAGTACATATATACATATATATATGAGGGTTTGAGTTCAGAAATAGGGATACCTTATTGCACTTATGTAGAGCCTTGGTGGAACCATTTCTGGAATATAGTATGCAGGTTTAGGATGTATGTACCATACAGGGAGTGCAGCAGGGGTCCAATGGGCTGATACCAGAGTTGGCAGGATGCTCCTATGAGGAGAGATTGGTTCGACTGGGCCTATAGAAGAATGAGAGAAGATCTGATCCCAACAGAGCTGGATAAATTAGATGTAGGCAGGATGTTTCCCACAGCTGGGGAGTTTACAATCAGGGGCACAGTCTCAGAATATGGATAGCTCATACGAGGATGAGATGAGGAAAAATTTCCTCATTCAAAGGATTGTGAACCTGTGGAATTCAATATCGCAGAAGGCTGTGGATGCCAAGTCACTGAATGCACTCAGGAAAAAGAGGTACATTTTTAAAATTTAATAGTATCAAGGGTTATAAGGATAAAGTAGGAATAACGCATTGAGATCAGCCATGGTCAGACTGAATGACAGAGCAGGTTGAAGGGCTGAATGGCCTTCTCCTGCCCCTAGCTTCTTTGTATGAATGAACAAATGGATTGGAATGATATGCATTAGGATTAGATGAGAAGGGCATAAGCCTGCAGAGATCAGTTGGGTTAAATGCTTGCTCCTGCGCTATACACTTTATCCTATGTAAAATACAATAGCCCAGATTTTAACATTTTAAAACAAGGATTGCAAATTAATCTCCCTTGATCTTACCCTGGCTTACTGCCATGTCCCATTTTTAACCTGCCCTTTCAAGCACGCAAGCTGGACAACTACAGGAAGGCAGACTCTTTCTTTAAATATTCAGATTTGGAATTTTAATTCAGGGAACAATGACAGCTTTCCTGTCAGTGTTGCTGTGCTAAGAGGTAGATCATGGGTCAGAACAGGCCCAGAAAGTATATTTATAATTTTAGGCTGAGATATCCTTATGGGCCAGGAGGCAAAAGTGAAAATGTTGCACCTTGCTTACTCTGCACTCATCTGCAGCCTTCCTCACCACTTACTGGGAGTGCTGTGGGAGAGACCCCATGGATCTCTGGTTGTAGCTTCCTCTGCTGCATTTCTGCTCTTGCTTGCACACTAGCTGGTGGATCTGATGAGTATTTTTGTTAGGTTATTGAAAAAATTGACCAAAATGATAACCCAGTCTTCAAAATCAGCCTGTTTCAGCTGTTGATACCCACTCTTCCTTCAAACTGGGGTGACTGTCATCAAAAGCAAATTATCACTATAAAAGGAAATTTCTTGCCTATTTCAGTCAAAGAAATGAGCAAAGTGGGTGCTTATAAGGTAGGAAATTTCTAAAATCATAATTCTAGTAGGTGAGTACACCATGATTGGAACTCAGTAACAATTACAATGATTTATTTGGAACTTCACATAATGTGACTGTCTCTTCATTAAAGCTGCCATCTATTCTCATTAGTGAGATCAACCGTCTTGTTTTCTTCCCCCAAACGCAGCATGTTTATGTCTACTTCTGATTCAAATGCACACCCCTTGGAGCATTTAAGCACAATTATATCCTATTATCTGTCCCAGGGCCTGCAGGTGAAACTTCTTTTCTTGAATGAGGGATCTTAAGCTGATTAAAGCACTTGGAGATCAGTTTGTGTTACAACATTTCCTGGCCCTTATCTTTCATGGAACTGATGCAATCATGAAATGTCACTGTAAGATTACCACCACTGAGCAATAATCTTCGCCAGCTAGAAGTATATACTCATGAATACATCAGGAGGCAGAAAGGTAAAGGGTTTATCTATGCTGATCCAACTTCCACTATTGCTATTGCAGTATGTCAGGAATAGGAGTTCTATGCAAATATGTGGCAATAAGTATCACACTGATTAGCATGTCATAAAGCATGTAATTTTATATTGTAATTGGGTGATGATGATCAATCCCACCATTTATTAAAATAATTAGAAGGCATTGCGGTGTTTTTCAGACTCAGGTTTAGTGTGGAGCAGATGTTTGATGCTCCAGATTGTTGCCCATTATTGTTTGCACCAACTGATTTTTTTCTCTCAGCGGTAGCACTGTTCTATCTGATGGACAATGTCATGGGTTCAATGCACTCCACAAATTGTTTCATGTCCTACATTACTTCACCAACTACAAAGTACATTATATCATAGAATCATCACAGTGCAGAAGGAAGCCATTTGGCCCATCATGTCTGCACCAGTTCTGTGAATGAGTATTTCACTTAGTGCCATTCTCCTGCCTTCTCCCCATAACCTTGCAGACTGTTTCCTTTTAGACAATCGTCTAATTTCCTCTTAACTGCCTCAATTGAAACTGCCTCCACCATATTCGCAGATCCTAGCAACTCACTATATGAAAAAGCTTTTTCTCATGTTGCTTTTGTTTCATTTTAAATCTTGCCCTCTTGTTCTTGATCCCTTCATGAATGGAAATAGTTTGGCTCTGTCGACTCTGTCATTGCTTTTCATGATTTTGAATATTTCTATCCAATGTCGTCTCAGCCTGCTTTTTTCCATGGAGAAAGAATTGCAGCTTCTCCAATTTATCTTTGAAGTTTCTCATCCCTGCAATCATTCTTATAAACTTGTTCTGCGCCCTCTCCAATGCCTTCACATCCTTTTTAAAATATAGCATCCAGAAGCGAACACAATATTGCTGCTGAGACCTATCTGGTGTCTTACACAAGCTCAACATAACTCCCTTGCTCGTGTACTCTCTGCCCCTATTATTACTTTTTATTTATTTATATGGTTGTTGATGGCTGAGCCAGCATTTATTGCCCATTGCTAATTCCCTCATCAAGCCTCTCTGTTACCTCTACAAAAAATTCCAGCATGTCAGGTAAACGCAATTTTCCCTGAAGAACTCCATGCTGCCTCTCCTTACTTAACCTGTATTTGTCCATGTGATTATTAAATCTGACCTAAATTATATTTCCAGAAGATTTTTCACCAACCAAGTTAAACTGACTGCTCTATAATTGCAGAGATTATTCCTTTTTGAGCAAGTAATGTTTGTAATTCTCCAGTTCTCTGGCGCCAACCCCAAGTTTAACAAAGACTGAAAAATTACGGTCAGTGTCTCTGCAATTTCCAGTCTCACTTCCCTTGGTATCTTTGGATGCATTACATCCGAACCCAGTGCCTTGTCAACTTCAATTACTGACACGCAGCATGATGGCACAATGGTTAGCATTGCTGTTTCACAGAATCAGGGACCAGGGTTCAATTCCCAGCTTGAGTTACTGCCTGTACAGAATCTGCATGTTCTCCCCGTGTCTGCGTGAACATCCTCCAGTGCTCCAGTTTCCTCCCACGGTCTGAAAGACATGCTGTTCAGGCGCTTTGGCCAAGCTAAATTCCCCCCTCAATATACTTTTCGCATCAGGTCAGAGGTGAGCTGGCAAGGTGGATACAGAATTGGCTCGGTCACGGAATCAATCTGGATTTTGTTCATGTCAAACTATCTGTGACCCCCATGACTTGCCTGGACTTGCAAAATCTCACTAACTGTCCTGTCTGGAGACAATACACATCTCTTTAACTTTGACATTGTTTAACAGATGTCTCCATTCACATTGTCTGTATTTTTAAGACTCGATTCCTATAAAGACTTGCATTCCAACCATTATTTTGTAAATTGAGTTTGTGTCTTTATATGCCCTGTTTTCCCACTTCCCTGACAAGGGAGCAGTACTCTGAAAATTAGTGGCTTTTGCTACCAAATAAACCTGTTGGACTTTAACCCGGTGTTATGAGACTTCGTACTTGGTCACAGAAGACAGAGGATAGCAGTGGAAGGGTGCGTTTCTGAATGGAGACTGTGACCAGTGGTGTTCCTCAGGGATCAGTGCTGGAACCTTTGTTGTTTGTAATATGTATAAATGATTTGGAGGAAAATATAACTGGTTTTCACTGGAAAATTTCCCTGCTTTATTAATAAGGGATTGATTTCAGCGTGTTATCTCATCTTGTCCGAGGACGTGTCATCCCCGATACTAGAATAAAGAACAAAAAACAAAGAACAAAACAGCACGGGAAACAGGCCCTTCAGCCCAACGAGCCTGCACTACCACCTCAATGTTTTATTACTAAGTTTGCAGACAACACGAAAGTTGGTGGATATGCAGATAGCAATGAAGACTATCGGAGGATACAGCAGGATATAGATCATTTGGAGACTAGGGCAGAAAGATGACAGAAAAACAGGAGATAATGCATTTCGGAAGGTCTAATACAGATAGGAAATATGCAGTAAATGGCAGAACCCTTAAGAATATTAATAGGCAGAGTGATCTGGTGTGCAGTTACTCAGATCACTGAAAGTGGTAGCGCAGGTGGAGAAGGTAGTCAAGAAGACATATGGCTTCATCAGCTAGGGCATTGAGTTTAAAAATTGGCAAATCATGAGGCATGTTTATAGAACCTTAGTTAGGCCGCACTTGTTGTGAAGTGTTCAATCCTGGTCGCCACACTAACTGAAGGATATGGAGGCTTTGGTGAGGGTACAGAAAAGATATACCAGGATATTCCCTGGTATGAAGGGCGTTAGCTATGAGGAGCGGTTGTAGAAACTTGGTTTGTTCTCACTGCAATGACGGAGGTTGAGAGGTGACCTGATAGAAGCCTACAAGGTTATGAGGGGCATGGACAGAGTGGATAGTCAGAAGCTTTTTCCCAGGTTGGAAGAGTCAATTACTAGGGAACATAGGTTTAAAGTGCTGGGGGCAAGGTTTAAAGGAAATGTACGAGGCACGTTTTTTACACAGAGGGTGGTGAGTGCCTGGAACTCACTGCTGGAGGAGATCATGGAAGCAGATATGATAATGACTTTTAACGGGTGTCTTGACAAATACATGAATAGGATGGGAATAGAGGGATATGGTCCCCAGAAGGGTGGGAGGTTTTAATTCAGTCGGGCAGCATGGTAGGCACAGGCTTGGAGGACTGAAGGGCCTTTCCCTGTGCTGTAATTTTCTTTGTTCTTTGCATGTGAACAGGCGTTGGAATGTTGTGGCGATGGGGGGATTTTCACAGTAACTTCACTGCAGTGTTAATGTAAGCTTGTGACACTAATAAATAAACTTAAAGACAACCTCTCCAATACCTTGTCCTTATCAATTTTGCCCTCTTTAGGCATCTGAATTTCCTCCTCTTTCATCATGGTCTGGGTAGCATTTTCTTCCTTGGCAAAGACAGATGCAAAGTACTCACTTAATTTTCTTCATTCATTTTGTAATACCATGAAATGCTCTGTAAAAAATGCAAGCTTCTTAACAGATTGTTCATTATTCTGGCCACTTAAATGAAATTACAGAAGAGAGAAAATTGATATTAATTTTCTTATGCTTTTTTGTTCATCTATCAGAGAAACAATATATTAAATGTTAAATGAAGCTCATTGAATTTAAAGTATCAAATCAAATAGAAATTACAATGGGATGCAATAGAAATGTGATGACAAAATGATACATTGGAAATTAATCAGTATTGAATACCAATATTTGAAAAAGCTGTGTTCTACTGATAAATCTGTAGAGACAACACAATGCATAACTTTCCATTGTGTAAATGACCTTCATCTTCCTCTTCCTACAGTTTTGATTCAAAAGGTTTTTTCTCTGTACCAGCCTTTCTCACCAAAATTTTGTAGTTGGTGGAACTCATTTATATGCTTAACACCAAAGACTGAAATGCAGTAGTGGACTGTGATATGCAGTGTCATACATGCCATTGCCCACCATTACATTTGATCGAGACCTATGTGACGACTCTTAATCAATCCATGTTTTCACCTACTTCATTTATTATAAATGTTTTAGGATCTTTCCATTGTTCAGTTAACTTGGTCCAAGTACAACCATACAAATCAACAGCCAGTAGTGATTAAGTAAAAAGGAGTTTCAGACTGTCAACCAGTGTTGGAAAAGATTCAACAAGGTACAAATTGAAAAGAATGCATCGGCATTGAACCAATTCCAGAAATAAAGGTGAATTGTATTGTGACAAAACCATACAGTAATACATGGCTAAGGAACAAAGCAGAACTCAAGTTAAAAGTAGGACGATGCTTGGCACAAGCCCAGAAGAGAAAGAAACAGTTCTTGGGAGAGAGCCAGGGAAGGAAACAGAGAGCTTGAAAGGTGTCAAATGACATAGAATGGGAGAGGGTTTCGATAGAGTGCAGAAGAGCCAAAAGGGTAATCCTGCACTCCTACAAAGGAACTGAGAGAAAATATGCAATTTAGCATGAAAGGAAAAGAGAGAGTATCCATAAATCAGACTAAAACTGAGAGGAAATACACCAAGACATGAAGGAGAATAAAGCAAGATTGAGCCAGAAAATAAAGATAAATCTTGCCGAAACCAAATAGAAAGTTGCAGACAGTATTTTGATGACTATTGTGTGATTAATAGGAATTGTACTGCTTGGTTGGAAGTTTGCAATATTAGCTCTATTGCACAATTGTTTCATTCCTTTCATGTATTGTTTTGATTGTATTCATTATAGTTTACCATGGTAAATGATTCTTAATGTACCATTGGTACGATTATAGCATTCATCTTCGTCTTTATGTTTAGTGCAGAACGTGAATCTGATGTAAAGAAAGGATTCTTATTATTAGGAATGTCACTTATACTGAATACTTTACTAGCAATATGCATTCAGTAAAGGTAAAAAGAAAATTGCTGAATATTTGGATGAGTTTTATCCTATTTATTTTACATGGCTTGTTTTAATGAGAGCTGTACTTGAAAACACAGAACAAATAAAGAGTAAGTGTTAAAAGTCTGGGGCAGATACTGGTCATAACTGACATCAGTAGATCTTTCTGTGATTCCCCTAGGTAAGTTACAATTCATTTTGGAAATGAAACATATGTTTAAAGCATTGATGTCTTGAAAGAAATGAGTACCAGTTGATGAAATAGGTGTCATAATGATATTAAAGAAGATGTTACTGCACATGCATTCTTATATTGCAGTGGCCTAGAAATTCAGGCACTCACATCTTATGTCTCTAGGTGTGATGCAACATTGCCCACAAAGACTGTATAGACAACTGTGGGACATTGGCTACATCAAGAGACAGCGATATGCAGATACCCATTCTGCAGGCCTTTTCCTCCTGTACAATCCTGAAGAAATCATAGAAATTTGTTCACTAAGGATACACCAATCTCTCATTGTCGACATAAGCACCTCCAGTGACTCAGCATTTTAAAACCTTGCCTTCTGGTATCTGTTTAGCACTATTATATAGAGCATACAACACTATAGCACAAACAGGCCCTTCAGCCCACAAGTTGCTCCGTTCATATCCATACCTACCAGGCCTATCAATAATTCTCAATCCCATTAAATCGTATGTACTCATTCAGAAATCTCTTAAAAGACCTCAGCGAGTTCGCCTCTACCACCACTGACGGCAGCCGATTCCACTCACTCACCACCTTCTGAGTGAAAAACTTACCCCTGACATCTCCTCTGTACCTGCTCTCCAGCACCTTAAACCTGTGTCCTCTTGTAGGCACCATTTCAGCCCTGGGAAATAGCCTCCGAGAGTCCACCCTTCCAAACCTCTTATAAACATCTATCAGGTCACCTCTCAATCTTCGTCTCTCCAGGGAGAAAAGACCAAGCTCCCTCAACCTACCTTCATAAAGTATGTCATCCAATCCAGGCAACTTCCTTGCAAAACTCCTCTGCAACTTCTCAATAGTTTCCACATCCTTCTTGAAATGAGGCGACCAGAACTGAGCATGGTACTCCAGTAGGGTCTGACAAGGGTTTTATAAAGCTGCAGCATTACCTCCCGACTCCTAAACTCAGTCCCTCGATTAATGAAGGCTAGTACACCATACGCCTTCTTGACCACATCCTCCACCTGTGAGGCCGATTTAAGAGTCCTATGGACCTGGACCCCAAGATCCTTCTGCTCCTCTACACTGCTAAGAGTCCTACCCTTGATATTGTACTCTTTCATCCTATTGGACCTGCCAAAATATGTGACATCATTAAATATCAGTAAGCTTTGGTAAAAGTCTTCCATCACCCATGGCTTGGAACTTGGTTCATGAGCATTAGGGCATGTCGATATTTCAATGAGCGTGGCTGTCTGGGAGCCAAACACCATCTGAACAGTGTGCAGCATTACAAAACCAGCAAGTAATCTTAAATCAATCTGTGTTTCAGTAAAATGTCAAAAGATAATCTGCAAGAGAACAACTCTCACAAAACAATCACCTTAATACAAATGAGCAAAGATAGTGAAGAGATCCTGTTGTATAAGGTGTGAAAATATTCAGTTTAGCAAGCTCTCAGCACATGACAGGCTCTCAGTTCCTGAGGTAGCTGAACAGATTGCATCTGTTATTCCAATCATTTCAAAGACAAGTGAAATTGTTAACAGTTCCTCTCGTATTGTTCCATTGACTGGAGAAATTTATATGAATACATTTTGGGGGTAATTTTACAACATTTTCCCCTTAACATAGAAGTTTGCTTAATGACAACACAGATCAAAGGTGATTCCGGCAAACGGCACTTACAGAATAAACATCTGTGGAAGTTGAGAACTTGCTAAACTGAATATTTTCACACCTCATACAACAGGATCTCTTCACCATCTTTGCTCATTTGTATTTAGGCGATTGTTCTCTTGCTGAGTATCTTTTTAAATAAATGGAAGGATCATCCAGCAGGATGAGGCTATTGAGTTGGACAGTCAGCCATGATTGTGATGAATGGCAGAGCAGGCTTAAAGGGCTGAATGGCCTCCACCTGCTCCTATCTTCTATGTTTCTATGAAAATCACATGCTTGCCAGCAAAGTCCCAAGGAATGCCCTCTGCCAGCACCAATCCAGATGGCAGAATAATCTGTTTCAGGAAGTTGAATCATATCATTTACCACCCATTCAAAGAACAAAGATCAAAGAACAACACAGCACAGGAAACAGGCCCTTCGGCCCTACAAGCCCACACCACCCACTTTAACATTCAGTGAGTGCCTCATTCCAATCCTTCTTCTACCTATGACTTTTGTCTACATTCTAAATGGTACATGACAGGCAGCATTTCTGAAGTGTTTCCTGGCAGGTTAGGCATTGCACTGAGATTTTTTTAAAATGCAAATTGATAGACGTATTCATTAGTCAGGCAATAGGCCAGAACTGCTGCTATAGATGTAGCTAGCGCAACAATATGAGGTGGAGATGCTAGCGTTGGACTGGGGTAAACACAGTAAGAAGTCTGACAACACCAGGTTTAAGTCCAACCAATTTATTTGATAGTAAACTTACCAGCTTTCTTTCTGAGTTTGCTACCAAATAAATTGGTTGGACTTAAATCTGGTGTTGTCAGACTTCTTACTGCAACAATATGAGATCAGCTATTTTTCAGAATAATATTTTGGGTACAAGTTTCTCAAAGGAAAAGGGGTGTGATCTCTGGGGCCTATAACTTTTAAAGGTCTGTTGGCCATCTTAAAATTGCACTGATTTTGCTATAATTCAAGGTCAGAAACTCCAAAGTCCACCTGGACCATAAGTTTTTCAGTTTGAATTTGGCTAGGTTAAGCATGACATGTTTCTCTTCAGGTATGACCCACTTGGGAGCTTTTATCAATCAAAGTTTATTGAAGAATACAGTTAACATATAGCAATAACTTTTACCAATTACAAACAAGAAAAAAGGCATGATATTGTATAATCCTTAACAAATAAATGAAATGTTCCAATCAAACAAACTTCCTTAAAACATATGCCAGGTTTAACTCAAAAAATAATACTGCTCACATGATGCTGGAACTCAGTCCTTTGGTTGGAGAATTGAAACTCTGACTTCTCAGTCTTTGAATATCCAGCAGCCCTCAAGATAGAGATAATGCCACTGCTGGCCTTTTAACCAGGGACCATTGCAAGAGGCAGCATTCTCACTCCAGGAAGGCAAGAAGACCTGATTCCAGTTGGCCAGTACAATCTATAATATGAGGGAGAGAGAGAGAGAGAGAGAGAGAAAACCTGCCTGCAAATTGAAAACCAGGATAACATCTGACTCTGAACCAAAACTGAAAGTGGATCCTTAGATTCCACTGTGGAGGAACCATCTGACTTTGATTTGTCAATCAGTCTTCCCCCTAACAATTCAAAAGGTCATAAAATCCCAGACACTGCATGAAGCCCAGAGTAAAAGTCAACAAAACCCAATTTAAACCATTGCAGCAGCAATAAAAGGACTGCTAAGCAGGCAACTAGTGCCACAATGGAAAAAAAAACTGCTTACAATCTGCAGAGAACATGATTAATAAAAACATTTCTTAATGGCACACTAATATCACACCTCTTTCCTTAAGAAAGAAATGAACTATCTAGATTCAAAGATGGTTTCAGTTTTCAAAGCCTTTCAGTTTCACACTAATAGTACTCTACAATAAATATGCATACATTTTACAAAATAAAAACTTGCAAACATAACCGTAATGCAGTCCTTGTCTTCTACCATTGAACACTCCCTCTTCCTGTATCACATTCGTGACAAAGCATCAGCAATCTCATTCTCCCTTCCCACCATATGTATAACTTTTAAATTAAATGGCTGCAATAATAGACTCAATTGAAAGAGTCTGACATTTTTATTCTTAAATTTCACTAAAAATGTCAACGGATTGTAAGGTTTATACACAATTGTCTCAGATGAATTACTGGCAACATAATTATCAAAATGTTGCAACATCAGCACCAAACTCAAATTCTCTTTCTCAATAGCTCTTCTGATGATCATTCAGGCAGCTCTATTCTTTTGTGACCTTCTCGTATGTCATCAATGCTCCCATCACTTGCATCAATGGTCACTTTGAATGGCTTTGTGTAATTTGCTGTGGCCAATACAGGGGCAGTGGTTAACACAGCCTTCAGGCCATCAAGTGCCTGTTGACACTCCGCTGTCCACTGCAATTTGCTATGTTTCTTCAACAAGTCAGTCAGCAAAGAGAACATGATTTAAAAACAAACATTTCTTCAAAGCACACTAGCATCACAATACCAAAAGGGAGAAATAACTACAGCTGGATTATGATAACAGATGACATCCTCCAAAGTTGCGGTGGCCCTGTTGCAGACATTACTAGATGTGTTTTGTCACAGGGGATTAACCTCTCTGAAGAAGCAGAAAAGGAGCTTTTTTTTGAAGGCAGCAGTTAGAATGAATGCTGTCTCACCGGTTACCTGATCTGAGGAGCAGGTGAGAAATAAATTTGCTCATCTCAGTGAGGTTGCCAAAGCGTGTGTGTTCACACTTTGCTTAATTTCATAATGTTGCCTTACAATGCATCTTAACAGCTTTCGACTGTGAGCTAGATGGAAAATCACAGAGGGAGAATGCATAGCATTCTGGCAACTGTTCACCTGATCTCCAAAAGCACAAAAAAGCCCTGTGTTTACCCTGTACTTTATCTTGTTGTCATGCCTTTGCTCTGTAACGTATAAAATGTGACAAGAAATGAATAAAAAGCAAACACAAAGTAGCTTGCATGCTCAAGAACACATAACACAAGAAATAAAATAGGAGTAGGCTACCAGGCCCTTCAATCCTGCCCCATCATTCAATATGATTCATGTTGATCTCAACTCTTTTCCTGTACCATTTGCCCATTGCTCTCAATCTATCGAATACTTATTCACCTCCACTTTGAATATTTCAAATAATCCAGCCTCCACTATCCTTTGGGACAGAGAATTTCAGAGATTCATCACCATCTGTGAGAAGAAATTTCTATGCACCTCAGTTTTAAATGACTGGCTCTTTATCTTGTAACTCTTTGTTCAAGACTCTCCCACTAGTGAAAACATCTCACCATCTTCTCTGTGAAACCTCCTTACGATCATAAATGCTTGAATAAAGTTACCCCTCACTCCTCTAAGCTGCAAGGAATACAGACCAAGACTATTTAGTCTCTCCTGATAAGACAACTGTCTCATAGAAGCCCTGCAGTGCAGAAGGAGGCCATTCAGCCCATCGAGTCTGCAGCGACAACAATCCCACCCCAGGCCCTAACTCCAGACATTTACCCCATTAATCCCTCTAACCTACACATCCTGGGACATTGAGGAGCAATTTAGCATAGTGAGTCAGCGTAACTTGCATATCTTTGGACTATGGAAGAAAACCAGAGCACCCAGAGAAAACCCATGCAGACACAGCGAGAATGTGCAAACTCCATACAGACAGTGATCCAAACCAGGGATCGAACCCAAGTCCCTGGAGCTGTGAGATAGCAGTGCTAATCACTGCGCCTGGTGAATCTCCTTTAGACTGGCTCCAATAATAGTATATCCTTTTTTAGGTAAGGAGACCAAAACTATACACAGTATTCCACAATTGCAACTAAATCTCCAGCATGCTTGAAGATGTATTGTTGGCTGGGGACCTTTGCTAGGCCTGACTCTCTTCTTGCTCTACTAGTTCCCCTACAGCGACCTTTACAGAGCAGGGTCAAGTACGGCATTTCAGATTTCATTTACCAAGGATGCCTACCAGTCTGTTATGCAGAGGCTCACCAGGTGGGGAGAGAAACCTGTCATGACACGCCTCCCTGGCACTTCCCCTAGCACCTAGGCACTGCCTCCAGGAGCAGATCTCTGGTATTACTGGCTTTTGCAGGCTCTGCCCACCAGCATGACAGAGTGGGGTATGCCCTGATGAATTTTTCTTTTAAGTGCTGGACAATATGGTGAGGAAATCTAACTGTGCAGCCACTACTAGGTTTTTAAAGTTAACGTTTAAAGTTTATTAGTGTCACAAGTAGGTTTACATTAACACATTAAATCCCCTTGTCCACCAGAGTCAGGACATATGAGAGAAAAAGGAAATTTCCTCTCTAAGTGTTGGATGAAAGAGATTGTAGACATAACCTGGTATCTGTTTAACAATGGTTTATTAGATCTACATCTATACAGGTTACAGAGTCAGCATGTTACTCTGAGAGAAAGAATCTAACAGGTAACTGACTAATGCCAGTGGCACATAATCATCGATGTCAGACATTAGCATAATCCATCTGTTAACCCTTTGTATGACACCTCCTCCTCTGAAGTATACAATCCTACGTTTTAACACAATATGAATCTGAATCTACAGATCAGCCAGCAGTGGGAGTTATGGCAATGCATTTTCTCAGGTACTGAGCAGTGGTAGGCTTTCATGAGAAAGAACCAAAGCTTTAAGTTGGTTCTTATTTTTATGCAGCAATGGATGATGTTCCCCTAATTCAGGGCATGCTGAACTCCATCACGATCTTTAGGCCCAATTTTACCATATTCATTCGAAGTTCCAGTTCAGGACGTAGTACAGATCTGACTTAGAAATCCGCTTTCAGGTGCCCCTTTATGCTCTTAGCCATCTCCAGTCCGATTTGTGCTGTGGGGTGGGGCTTAGCACTGCCAGAATGCTCGGAGCTCTGAACTGCGCAGTTAGAAAAAAATTGGGAAAAGCACACCTGTATCAAATCGCTCCCGAAGTGCAGAAGGCGGAGAAAGCGGCCCGAGAGCGAAAAGCAGGAGTGAGGGTGTATCCCGGATGGGGGGAGTGGCGGAGGTGGAGGAGGGTAAGACGTATCTCTGGTGGGGGGACAGTTGGATCTCTGGTGGGGGCGGGGCAGGGGGTTCCACTGCCAGTGTGTGGGCAATCAGTGGGAGAGAATGGGGCAGGGTGGCGATCGGTCTGGAGTAAATAAAGAAGGCAGTGACGTATGTGGGTAGTGGGGGATGGATAAGGGGAGACAACACATCCTCCCCCCACTACCCAGACCGACCGCCGTCCCTGCCCCCCTCCTCCCCCACCGATCACCCACAGAATGACAAGTTCCCCCTGTTACCCCCACCAGAGATCCATCTGCCCCCCACCCAATATCCATCTGACCGGCCTTCCTCCCCCCCTCCCAACAATGAACCTGCCTCACAGCCCCTCACCCCCGCCCTGGAGAATGGCCTGGCCTCACTCTCCCTCCTCTCCAGAAGAACAGCTGACCCACCTCCTTCTCCCCAACCCTGCCAGAGATACATTTGACCCAATCCTCTCATCCCCCCTCCAATCAGAAAATGATCTGACCCACCTCCACCTCCACCCTCACCCCCACCACTGATCTGAGTCAGAGAAGCACCCAACTCAGACTTTTATTCAGCAGGTCCTTAAAAACGCAGTTCAGAATTGGTAAACACGGTGGTAAAGGGGGAAATGCTAATAACGTTGGGCGGGTAGTTCATTAATTCAATTTAAAAGCATGCAAATGCATTTAAATCGTCGTTGTGCCCGATTTGGAAGCAGAACGGATCTCCGTCATTCGTGGTCTCGGTAAAGTAGTGACCTGAACGGACTCGAGTGCAGATTGCGATAAAGGCTTCACACCAGAAAATGGGTGCAAATTATTGGTAAAATCAAGCCCTTTGAGTCCATTATGTAAGTTTTTGACACCTATCTCTATCCAGAGCAAAACTGAAGGAGCACGTTTTAACCAATGCTGACAAGGGCCTGGAGAATTGATTGAATTATTCCTAACCCACCCAAATCACCAAACTAATTCTCGCCGATACTGGGTGCTGAAGGATAATCTGATCTGTTATCACACTAACGTGGGTGTTCAGGCTCAGAAACTCTCTCCAACTTTCTGCAGGCCGAAGTTGATCCTACTTTTGATCAAGCATTCCAGGCCAAGCTTTAAGTATTTAACCAGGTATAGTGTAGGATTGGCACTGAGGTTTCACATGATTCCATACCTTGGTGGGCACATGGCAGCTGCCATCACCACCCCACCCCCACCCCCTCCCCTCTCCCACCCCCAGCTGAACAAACTGAAAGGGAGGGAAACTCCATACTGGCAGCCATTTTGTGATGCTTGTGTTGGGGTATCAAGATCCAACAAAGATATCAAGACTTCCCAGGAGAATGCTTCCAATGTGGCAAAACTGGACATTTTAAGCATTTCTGCAAATCTGGCAATTTTAATCAAAGTTGCAAAGCAGCATATGTTTACAAAACCAAGAAATGGTAAGTCCAAAAAACTATAATTCTACAGAGTTCCTAGAGGAAGTAGATAGCCTTAACCCAAACTATTGATCAGTTATGATACACATTCAAGGCTTCAATACTTCTTTTAAAATTGATACTGAAATAACTTATTAACAAATGACTTTCACTGATTTCAACTGATGACCTTTCACCTGTCAGTCATCAAGTTACAAGGTCCAAGAGCCACTGACCTTGCAATCATAGATATGATTATTGCCTCCCTTAGCTACAAAGAAAGTATTGTTAATTCTCTCGATGTTTTTCAGAGTTAACCTTGTTGAGTGGTGACATTGGCAGGCCTCTAGGGAACTTGGAAAAACTGGTTAAAGCTTACCATTTGAATGACTCACTATTCTTCATGCAGCAATCTCCAAGCTTTTACTTGTGAACAGTGGAAATTCAACGTTCAAAAAGTGAGGAAATTCATATATTCAGCAGTAATTTCCTTTCTTTCACAGAGACACCATCCATTAGGCCCAGAGCAGCTAAAGAAGTTATGAATTTCTTCATAAAGTAAGGCTAGAGGTGAATACAAAAGGTGACCAGACCTATGAAGACCTACCCGAATTGTAGTGAGGAAGAATAGTGAGGAAGAATCCCTTTCAGTGCAGAATGATCTCTTGGAGGGGTTGCTGTTGTCTGTTAAGAAGATTCTGCAGTTCTTTTAGTGGTCGAGCAGAATTCAGACCTTAGTTCCACTGAATCCATGTAATGCTTACTATTTCTCCTGTTGTTTATGGAGAGTCTTCCACAAAGAATGCCTTGCCTGAGTCCAGATTAGAGTCCATCATTCTGCTAAAGAGCAAGGACCTTCCTAGGGTAAAAGTCAACTGGCACCCATCTATCACTCCCAGATGAAAGTTTTCTCTTTAGAGCACAGAAGTTGGGAAAGAATCTTTAGCACTTCTGATGTTGCACAATTCTGTATAGTGATTTTGTCTCAGAGTTAATTGTTGACAGGAGATTTGTTTCATTACAGAAGATGAGGCTGTCTTGTCTCCTTATTCCCAGTAGAATAAAGCAATCGCACACAGACAGAAATGTGGCTCTCTTACCACAGCCTGCAGAATATAAATGGTCCTCCCGAAAAATCACTGGAAAATCATCTCTTCTTCCTTTCCTTGACAGCCATATAGGAATTTGGTCAGTCTTTCCCTTTGTTGTTTAAGTTCTTTGAAACTTCAGAAACCCAAATTCTTTTTCAGCCTTTGATCCAGCAATTAATAATATAGCAGTGATATGCTTCACAAGAATTAAAGATCATCCCTCTTTTGAAACTTCTTCCTAGGTTCCTTTGAGAGAGCAACACTATCCTCAGATCACTCTGAGTTCTTCTTGCTTAGTCCCAGTGAGTTGAATGGTTGATTCTCTTCACTCTTCACTTTTGAACCATCTTTTGTTGAAAAGCCTTCATTGTCCGACCAGTTCAGTCATCCTGCAGTCTATGCTGAGCTTCCCAGTTATGTTCACTGCAACATGTTCCCTGAGTTTCAATGGATCATGCCCTAGGTCAAACTATCTTCAACATTAATGACTTTC
Source organism: Sphyrna mokarran (assembly GCA_024679065.1). Classification (NCBI taxonomy): domain Eukaryota; kingdom Metazoa; phylum Chordata; class Chondrichthyes; order Carcharhiniformes; family Carcharhinidae; genus Sphyrna; species Sphyrna mokarran. The sequence goes on from JAGIQG010000005.1 coordinate 40,931,401, forward strand.
AAGCACTACATTTTGCCTCAGGCTAAAATAGGTGCCAAAGGAGTCAAAGTTGCAGTGGATTCCTGCACATGCTGACTTGGGAAAACTTTGCTACTGAACCTATTGCATGAAGAAAGAAACTAACTTGAAGCTTTGGCTCATTTTCATGAAAACCAACTCTGCATGATATCAAAAGAAATAGCATTTCCAGAACACCTCTGTGGGCCCTCAAAGTAGTCAAATGGGTGGGGCAAGATCAGGAGTGCAGTTATCTCTCCAGTATGCCTCCATCTATTGACAATATTTTATAGGTGCTTTTCACTCAGCAGATTCTTTGATAATACCAATGTGATTTTTATATCAACATCTCCACGGCTGCTAGGGGATTCTGAGATTGGTCCTTCTGTCTTTGACTCTAGGTTTGTTATTAAACAGACTGCAGACCTACTGTGATATTTTCATAACATTCATTTGTCAATATTACATTTTGAGTAATATGACGAAGGAGATTTAAATCAGAATGGTGATTTGTTAAACAATAGTTTTGGCTGTACACAAACAAACTCAGCTATACATAAACAAGATTGATGGCATAGTGAACAGCGAAGAAGGTTATCTTGGATTGCAATGAGATCTTGATCAATTGGGCCAGTGCGCTGACGAATGGCAGATGGAGTTTAATTTAGACAAATGCGAAATGATGCATTTTGATAGATCAAACAGTGGCACGACTTATTCAGTTAATAGTAGGGCACTAGGGAGACTTACAGAGCAAAGAAATCTAGGGGTACATGTTCATAGCTCCTGAAAGGTGAAGTCACAGCATGTTTGGTTTCATTGGTCAGAAAATTGAGTCGGGACATCTTGTTGAAGTTGTACAAGACATTGGTAAGGCCACACTTCGAATACTGTGTACAGTTCTGGTCACCCTATTATAGAAAGGATATCATTAAACTAGAAAGAGTGCAAAAAAGATCCACTAGGATGCTACCAAGGCTTGATGAATTGAGTTATAAGGAAAAGCTAGACAGACTGGAACTTTTTTCTCCGGAGGGTAGAAGGCTGAGGGGCGATCTTAGAGAGGTCCATAAAATAATGAGGGGCACACTTCAGCTAGATAGTCAATATCTTTTCCCAAAGATAGGGGAGTCTAAAACTAGAGGGCAAACGTTTAAGGTGAGAAGGTAGAGATACAAAAGTGTTCACAGGGGCAATTTTTTGACACACAGGATGGTGAATGCCTGGAACAAACTGTCAGAGGTAGTAGAGGTGGGTACAATTTTATCTTTTAAAAAGTATTTAGACAGTTATATGGTTAAGATGGGCATATAGAGATATGAGCCAAATGTGAGCAATTGAGACTAGTTTTGGGGTTTTAAAAAAAAGGGCAGAATGGACAAGTTGGGCCAAAGGATCTGTTTCCATGCTGTAAACCTCTATGACTCTATCACTCATTACAGATACAGGTCTTGTCTCATCGACTTCCGGGCCCACACTGCAGGTTCCATCCATCTGGACCTGTACTGAATGGAGGTTCATGTGCTCCATTCCAATAGTACCTGGGAGGGTCATGTGACCCACAAACAATTGCCCCTTAAAGCAACCATTTTATCACATTGCATTTAAACTGGTGGTAATATTGCCATGTTGCTCCTCAGCATGATTACAGGAGAGTATAACATACAAATGCCTGTTGTCAGTGGGACCTCATCATCATGTTAGCACATACCATCTGTTGATTTATGCTACAGCTACAACTGCAAAGGTTTGTGCTTACATAGTGCTTGTAACACAGAACCATCATTAGACAGAAATCAGCACTAGGTAAGGAGGAAACACAGAGATGTATACAGTTCACTTGGCCGTCATTAATTGAAAGCAGATGGGCTGCAGATTTCAAAAGGTAGGTAGGACGCTGTGGAATAAACGCTGAAACCTCTGAATCAGCATGCAGCTAAGATGCAGCTACCAAGAAGACTTTCCTAAAATAAAATGAGCCAACATATCTGGAATGACTAACCTTGCAATATTGAGTTCATACGGGCACGGAGCTCCAGCTTTGGACTTCATTAATACATTTTTGAAGCTTTAATGAATGACAGACATGCCCTGGAATACAAGCACCTACCATATCATCCTAAACTATTAGCAGCAGAAGCATCCTATGACTCAATGCCCAGCAATATGAATCACTGGTGCTTGATACACATTGGTGCTTTTTCACTTACAAGTGCAAGTCTTTCAATTCACTGAGCTCATTAATGCAGCAGATTATTCAACAGTGAAGCCTTCATAGCCAAAACCAACCCTGCCCTCAACTACCATCCACGCAATCGAATAGTAGTTGGATCAACCTTTGCCTTTCCAGCTTAGAGGCTTGGCTGCCACTGCTGAGATCAACTCACCACATGGCTTGTGTCCTTCCTAATGATCAAGAGCAATTCACTGAGCTACCAGGATGTTTGGAGCTTTTTACTAATTTAATTCACTTTGACTACACAAATTTTCAACAAAGCATGACAATGGAACTTGCTTCAATTGGAATCTAGAAAGCCATCACAGTTTGCAAATGACTCATTAAAATGTACACTCAGTTGATCACAAACTATAACAGTGAAGCTTGGTAAACACACGAGAGTGCATTTTATAGATAGAGCTACAGCAATTTAGCCCTGACTCTCTAACCTGTGTTACCTTTAAATGCAGTTATCCTGTTGGTAGCATAGATCAATCAATGCTATGATCGGGGTTAATAGTCAAACCTAAGCTGTGCCATGTTAGCTGAATATAATGGATGCAGGCTGGGTTTTTTTTCAATAGGAGATGTGATCCGCTTACAGAAACTGCTATCAAGTTGTTTGCACAAGATAAAGCTGTTAAAGAAAGCTTAAATCATAAGACTACCTTCATAGCTTTAGTTGCCAGGCTCCTGGGAAATCAGGAAAACTAAAGATAAATTGAGAGATTTCACATCACCAACAAGGTAAGAAACATAAATCTTCAAAAGATGATGGTTAAAAGCTTGCCTGTCAGTGAAATATTTGTCCCTGTGTTTCAGGCAATATTTCTAAGCTGTGGTTTGTTCTGGTTTGTGACATGTGCTAATGGGTGCATTACCAGGGAATGTCCAGGGCTCGGACTGGTTTAGATTCCACATCACTGCCCCCACTCTCAAAAAAAGGCTAAAGCTTTCTTTACATTTATTTTGAATTTAGAGCTTTAGAAACAAAAGGTGGAAAGTTGGGGTGTTAGTGGTACCCAATTTGATGGTGGGCAAGTGGAGCATTACTCAGCAAGTGGATGCCAGAGTTGCACTCATATTAGTGTGGGTGTTCATCAACCTAGCTGCCCTCCTGCCAATTGTTGAAACCTGAGCCAGGCTGAATCAGAGGACACAGGGAAAGGCTATTTGACCTATTGTGGTTATGCTAGTTCTTTGAAAAACTTTCCAATTAGTCACACTTTCCTGTTCTTTCTATGTAGCCCTGCAAATTTTTCCTTAATCAATATACGTTCAATTTATTTCATGCATTCATGGGACGTGGACATCAGTGCCAATGTCCAGCATTGATTTCCCATTCCTTGAGAAGTTGATAATTTGCCTTGTTGAATTGGATCACAAACCAAAAATCCCCTACCAAACAGCACTGCATAAGTACATTCACAACACAGACCTCAATGATTCAAACTCTGCACAGAAAGTCACCCAAGGCCAGAATCAAATCCGAGTCCCTGGTGCTGTGAGGCAACAAAGCTAACTACTGCGCTATCCTGCCATCGCTGATAATCAAGCAGGGTTGTTTGCTCTGAAAGTTACTTGAGTGTACAGAGTGTGAAGCCAGGGGTTTGGTGAGTGAGGGAATTCAGTGAAGAGGGGAACTATAATTTAATTAACACAATAAAGAATGCACGGTGAGTTATGTATCCTAGCTGCAGCATGTGGAAGCTCCTGAACATCACTGAAATCCAGGGCAACCATTTATAAGTGGTTGTTGCTTGAGGAAGTTCAGCTCAGAGTTAATAAGCTGGAAGCCATGCTGCTGACATTGCTAAGCATTAGGGCAAAGTTACCTGGAAGTTTTGATCCAGAAGGCAGTCACATCGCTTAGGTTATTAGCATTTAATTTGGTCAGTGATCAGGGACAGATGGGTTTGACTATGAGACAGTTAGGTAAGGGGAATGAGAATATGGAAGAGGAGGAGCATCAGCCCTTAAAATTGAGAAACGTTCAAGCTTCTCACAGATTGTATGGACAAGAGTGAGGATGACAGTGTGGATGAGCAGGCTGACTTTGGCACCATGGTACAGGAATCGATTTAAATGGGTCTTAAATGAATGTAGAGGTAGTAGAGGACAATATGGTCAGGGGCTAAAATGGAGCTAAAATGGAGGACCCAAAAGGCTATGTTGCTTGCCTGGTGCCAGTGTTCAATATACCTGCTCAGGTCTAGAAAGGAACTTCCAGTGCGATGTGGAGGATCCAGTTGTCATTATAGTACTAGCTAGTACTAGGAAACAGATTTTGAATAGAGGGAGTATGAGAAGTTAGGCATTAGACCAAAAAGCAAAACCTCAAAGGTTAGAATCTCTGCATTATTAACTGGGCCATGAGCAAACTAGTGCAGGGTAAATAACTTTCGAGATATGAATGCATGATTCATGATTAATGTGGGAGAAATGGGTTCCAGTTCATGGGGCACTGTCACCAGTACTAGGGAAAGTAGGGATTGTTTCTTTGGGAAGGACATAAACCATGCTGGAAGATGAGTTCTAGTAGTTGTATAGCAAAGGAAGTAGAGAGAGCTTTAAACTGAACAATATGGAGAAGAGATCAAGTAGGGGGAAATTAAGTAAAAATACAGGAAAATGAAAGGCAATAGATTGAGGTAGCAAAAGGTAATGATAATCAGAATATTGTTGGAAAGTACAGTGATTGCAAACTGAATAGTGTGTCAGCAAGTCGGACCAGAGTTTACAAAAAACAGTTAAAAGAGCTGAATTAAGAGTTCTGTATCTGAATTAAGAGCTGTGTATCTGCATAAGGTTGTCAAGCAGTACAGTGGCAGCAGTGTACCATCTACAATATAGAGTCATAGAATCCTACAGTGCAGAAAAAGGTTATACAGTCCATCGAGTCTGCACCAACCATGATCCCACCCAGGCCCTACCCCCACATATTTACCCACTAATCTCTCTAATCTCTGCATCCCAGGACACTAAAGGGCAATTTAGAATGGCCAATCAACCTAGCCCACATATCTTTGACTATGGGAGGAAACCCACACAGACACAGGGAGAACATGCAAACTCCGCATAGGCAGTGACCCACACCGAGATTCAAACCTAGGTCCCTGGAGCTATGAAGCAGCAGTGCTAACCACTGTGCTACCGTATCACCCTGGGCTGATGGAGCTCCTCAGGCAACATCTTCCAAACCCATGACTGCTACCAGTTGGAAGGACAAGGGCAACAAATACATGGGAGCACCACCACCTGGAGGTTCCCCTGCAAGCCACTTACCATCCTAACATCACTGTGGGTGTACCTACACCAGTGATTGCAGTGGATCAAGAAGACATCTCAACCCCACATCCTCCAGGGCAATCAGGGATGGGTAATAAATACTGGCATAGTCTCCAAAGATCACATCCCTTAAATCAATAAAAAAAGAAACATACTAAGAGTGATGACTGGGACACTCTCAGAATCCTGCAAATGAGGCCAAAGGAAAATCAAGAACATTAATGTCAACTTGCAAGAAACATTTAAACAGACTGTAAAAGCTTTGATTGTATGCAGAAAGGAAATTAGCAAAAGCAAATGTGCGTTTGTGACAAGCAGAGTCAGAAGTATTTATAATGAAAAATAAGGAAATGGTGGCAAAACTAAATTAATACTGAAATTAATGGCCAAAAGTTTCTGGTTCTTCCTGCTGGCGGTCCATGGCACATTCTTCAGGGAGGCATGGAAGATTGGAACTGGAAGATCCCACTATCGGCCAATGATGGGTCACCTCTGCCACTGGAAAATAGACTGCAGGGAATCAGGAAAATTCTGTTTGTTGTGCCTGTCTTCATGCAGAAAATACTACAAACCTCCCAGAAATAAAGGAGACTCAAGGAGCTACTGTAAATGAAGATCTGTAGGATTTTAATATTTAGTATTTTTTAAAAAGTAGTAGAGAAATTCCTGGACGAGAGTAAATGAATAATTACAGACGTTTTAGCCTAAATCAGTTGTAGAGTAGATGCTAGACTCTATATAATAATGAGTGTGGTAATAGGACATTTAGGAAATTATGGTAGGATTCAGTGGAGCAAACATGGACTGAAACATGGAATGAAAGGAGAATCATGCTTTAACAAATCTGTTGGAATTTTTTGAGCATAAAAATAACAATAGAAGGAGGGGTATTAGTGAATGTTACATATTTAGATTTTCAGAAAGCTTTTAATAAAGTCCCACAAGAGATGGTAGTAAACAACATTTGAGCATACTGGTTTGGCAGCAATATATTGGCATTGATTACTAACTAGTTAATGCACAGCAAACAGACAGTAAGAATAAATGGGCCACTTTCAGAACAGCAATGATCAGTGAGGTTCAGCAAGGATCAATGCTTGGATTCCAGTTATTCACAATCTATATTAATGATTAGGATATGGAGATTAAATGTAATATTTCCAAGTTTGCAGATTAAACAAAACTAAGTGGGAATGTGTGTCATGAGGAAGATGCAAAGATGCTTCAAAAGAATTTGGAGAGGCTAAGTAAGTGGATGAAAATTTGGTAGATGGAATCAAGATGAAGATATGTAAGTTTTTCCGTTTTGGTAAGAAAAGTAGGAATACGTGATATTTCTTCATGGTGAGAGGCTGGCAAGTATTAAACTTTAAAGGAATTTAGGTGTCCTTGACCATGAATCACTGAAAGCTAACATGCAGATATAGCAAATAATTAAGAAGGTGAATGGTATGTTGATCTTTGTCACACGAGAATTTGAATATAAGAGTAAAGAAATCTTGCTGCAATTGTATGCAGCCTAGATGAAACCACACCTGAAGTATTGTGTTGGTTTTGGTCTCCTAACCTAAAGAAAGATATACTTACCACAGAGGGAGAGCAACAAAGATTCAACAAACTAATTCCTAAGATGGAGGGATTGACCTCTGAGGCAACATCAGATAAAATGGCCCTGTATTCTCTGGAGTTTAAAAGAATGAGAGATCATATCATTAAAACATACAAAATGTTTACAGCGTTTGATAGAGTGATTTCCCAGGTAGGTGAGGGTCTAGACCCAAGGAATAGTTTCAGAGTAAAGGGCTGGCCATTTAGGATTGGGATGGGGAGGAATTTCTTCACTCAGAGAATGGTAAATCTTCGGAATTCTTTGCCCCAAAGGGCTGTGGAGGCTCAGTCACTGAGTGTGTTCAAGATTGAAATCAATAGATTTCTACATTTTTAAAACATCAAGGTATACAGGACAAGTGCAGGAAAATGGTCTTGAAGTTGACGATCAGCCATGATTTTATTGAATGGTGGAGTGGGCCTGAAGGAGCAAATAGCCTATTCATAACATTATTTCTTCTGTTCTTATGTTCTTGCCCTGGAAGAGGCCCTGGCTTAAGAAGGCACTGAAAAAGAAGTCTTTGCAAGTTGCTGCATTGCATGATGAATGTGATATGCACCACAGACCCAACGCTGGAGAGAGTGAATGTTTAAGATACTGGATAATATACAGCTACAGCAAATAATTAGGAAAGTTTTTTTTTAAGAGCAACACAGCACGGGAAACAGGCCCTTCGGCCCAGCGAGCCCGCGCCGCCGTCATAACTATATAGTAGCAAATCCATTATCCTATTTTAATATTCCTATATAATAATATATATATTATTCCTAATATGGAAAATTCTCACCATAGGGACAATTTGTTTCCCAATCAGCCTAAGAGCGAATTTTTGGGTTGTGGGAGGAAACCGGAGTGCCCGGAGAAAACCCACGCAACCACGGGGAGAACGCGCAAACTCCCGCAGACACCGGCCCAATTCCAAGTGTCTGCACAGCCACATCGATAGTCTCTGAGCTGTCATGGTGCCCTTCAGATGGTCCACATAAAGCACTCATTTACGACATGAGGTACCAGGCAACCCATGAATCAACATCCAAGAGCTGTACCCGCACCACCTGCCGAATGCATGCTCAATGTTGGTCAAGTATGGACCGAATTACCTGTGGAAAAAAGCCGTAGTTAAACAGTCCTAATATATCCCTCTATCTGCATACCGCTCATGTGGCTGTCCAAGAGACCCTTAAACAGCCCCAGCGTGCCTGCTCCCACCACCTTACTCGGCAGTGCATTCCACACCCCCACTACCCTTTGTGTGAAAAACTGCCCTCTAATATTCGTCCTATACATAGCCCCCCTCACCCTATGGCCATGACCCCTCGTCCTATCCATTTCTAAAGGTGGAAAAAGTTTACCTCCATTTACTCTATCTATACCCCTTATAATCTTATACACCTCTATGAGATCCCCTCTAAGCCGACGTCTTTCAAGGGAAAACAACCCCAGTCTATCTAATCGTTCCTCATAAGACAGTCCTTCCATACCAGGCAGCATCCTGGTAAACCTCCTCTGCACTCTCTCCAAGGACTCCACATCCTTCCGATAGTACGGCGACCAGAACTGGACGCAGTATTCCAAGTGAGGCCTAACCAAAGTTCTATACAACTGCAACATCAAACTCCTACTCTTGTATTCTATACCCTTTTCTATGAAAGCTAACATACTATACGCCTTCTTTATCACCTTCTCCACCTGTGAGGACACCTTCAGAGACTTGTGAACCTGCACCCCCAAGTCTCTCTGCGTCTCTATGCTCCGTATAGTTTTACCTTTTATCCTATAACTCTCTTCTACATTTTTCCGGCCAAAATGCATCACCTCGCATTTATCCGGATTAAATTCCATTTGCCATCTATCTGCCCAGTCTACCAACCTGTCTATGTCCTGTTGTATTGCCTGACACTGCTCTTCTGTACCCGCCAATCCAAGCATCTTGGTGTCATCAGCAAATTTGCTGATCTCACCACCTACCCCAACTTCCAAGTCGTTTATGTAGACCACAAATAGAAGAGGACCTAGTACTGAGCCTTGTGGCACTCCACTAGTGACAGGCTTCCAGCCGGAAAAAGAGCCTTCCACTACTACCCTCTGTCTCCTCCTCCCGAGCCAGTTCTCGACCCATCTACATACCCGACCCTGTATCCCATGCGCCTTCACCTTCTCTATCAGTCTACCATGAGGAACCTTGTCAAACGCCTTACTGAAATCCATGTAGACGACATCAACAGCCTGTCCTTCATCAACTGTTTTTGTCACTTCTTCAAAAAATTCCACTAGATTTGTAAGACAAGACTTCCCCTTGATGAAGCCATGCTGCGTATCCCTGATCAGATCGCAGCGCTCCAGATGCTCATACATCCTGTCCCTAAGGATCCTCTCCATTAGCTTACCTATAACTGAAGTCAAGCTCACCGGCCTATAGTTCCCTGGGTGATCCCTCTGACCTTTTTTAAACAACGGTACTACGTTTGCTATCCTCCAGTCCTCTGGGACCTCACCTGTGTCCAAGGAAGAGACAAAGATTTGCGTCAGAGGCCCAGCCAAGTCTTCCCTCAACTCCCTTAGCAGCCTGGGGTAAATGCCATCAGGCCCCGGAGCTTTATATGTCTTTAAGCTGCCTAACAGCCCCAACATCTCTTTCCTCGTAATCCTTATTTCCCTCAACCGATCCTCAATTTTGTCAACATCAGGCACAGACATCTGTCCAGTCTCCTGTGTGAATACCGACGCAAAGTATTCATTCAGGATCTCCCCCATTCCCTCAGGCTCTAAGCATAGATCCCCTCCTCTGTCCCTAAGAGGTCCAATCTTGCCTCTAACCATCCTTTTGCTCCTTACATAGGTGTAAAATGCCTTTGGATTTTCCTTTATCCTACCTGCCAGAGCCACCTCGTGGCCCCTTTTTGCCTTTCTAATACCCCTTTTAAGATCCCGTCTACACTCTCTATAAGCTTCCAGCGCTGTCTCAGTCCCTAGTTGCCTAGATCTAATGTAAGCCTCTTGCTTTTTCTTGATCAAGTTCTCAATCTCCCTGGTAAGCCAAGGTTCTCTAATCCTACCTTTCCCATCCTTCCTCCTTGCCGGCACGTATCTTTCCTGCAGAGAGTTTAGTTTTCCCTTGAAAGACTCCCACATGTACCTCGTAGACCTGCCCTCAAAAAGCTTATCCCAGTCGGTATCTTTAAGATCTTGCCTAATCTGGCCGTATCTAGCCCTCCCCCAGTTAAATATCTTCCCTTTTGGGCCAGTCTCGTCCTTTTCCATTAATATCCTAAAGCAGACAGAGTTGTGATCACTATTTGACACCTGCTCTCCTACCTCGACGTCAACCACCTGGGCTGGCTCATTTCCCAGAACCAAATCCAGTATAGCCCCATCTCTAGTCGGGCCATCCACATACTGCTCCAAGGACCCTTCCAAAACACACTGTACAAATTCCTCCCCGTCCACTCCTACAGCCTTGGGCACACTCCAATCTACTCCAGGAAAATTGAAATCTCCCACTACTACTACCCTATTTTTCCTACACTTATCTAAAATGTCCCTGCATATCCCTTCTTCCACGGCCCGCGGGCTGTTGGGCAGTCTGTAGTAAACACCCAACAGAGTAACCACTCCCTTCCTATTCCTCAACTCCACCCATAGAGACTCAATTCCTAAATCATCCATACCTCCCTCCCTCTGCACTGCTATGACGTTGTCCTTAACTAATAAAGCCACTCCCCCGCCTCTCCTCACACCAACTCTGTCACGCCTAAAACACTTATACCCTGGAATATTCAATTGCCAGTCTTGCCCCTCCTTCAACCACGTCTCGGTCACCGCCACCACTTCTAAACTCCTCGTGAACATTATTGCCTTCAGTTCATCTGTTTTGCCAGTCACACTCTCGCATTAAAACACATGCACTGAAGACCCTCAGCTCTCGGATATTCCTTTCTACCTTCTGGTGTTACCCTATCATCCCTCTCTCTCCCACTCCCAGTTCCCTCTCTCTCCCCACCCTCCCTCCCTATTAGTTTAAACACTTCTGAAACACTCCAGCTAACCTCCCAGCTAAAATATGTGTTCCCCTCCCAGTCAACTGCTCCCTATCCCTCGTGAATAGGTGACCCTCCCTCCTGAAGACCTCCCAATGATCAATAAATATGAAGCCTTCTGCCCTACACCAATCCCTCAACAGTTAATAGAATGTTACATTCACTATGAGGGTAAGTGATTATAAAAGTGAGGAATGTTATGCTTTAGTTGTACAGGGCATTGGTAAGACAACATCTGAAGTATTGTGTGCAGTACTGGTCCTTATTTGAGGAAAGATGTAAAAACATTAAAAGCAGTTCAAGGTAAGGTTTGCTAAGCCAATACCAGGATTGGGTGTGTTGAATAATAAGGAAAGGCTAAAAGGATTAGGTTTATATCCACTAGAATTTAGAAGAGTAAGAGGCGACCTGATCAAAATTCTTAAGATCCTAAGGAGTATTGACAGGGTGCATGTAGAGATAATTTTGCCCTTTTTTGGAGAATCTAGAGCTATGCATCATTCATTTAAAACGGAGATGAGAAAATTTTGCTCTCGGAAGGTTGTGAACCTCTAGAATTCTCTTCCACAAAAAGCAGTGGGAGCAGCGTCTTTGAATATTTTTAAGGCAGAGCTTGGTTAACAAGGGGATTGAAAGGTTATCAGGCATATTCAGAAATGTGGGATTGAGGTTACAATGGGCTCGGCTTGTGAAGCAGGCTCAAAGGACTAAATGACCTACTCCTGTTCCTAATTTGTATGATCATATGTATGGAAGAAACCTACCAATCAAGCTCCTGGAGTGTTATTGGAATTACACTCATGCAGACAGGTGGAGAATATTCCATCACACTCCTGACTTGTGCCTTATAGATAGTAGAAAAGCATTAGTGAGTTCAAGATATGAACCATTCACCACAGAATTCCCAGCCTTTGACTTTCTCTAGCAGTCACAGTATTTATGTAATTGATCTGGTTAAATTTCTCATCAATAGTGATCACATAGAATGCTGATGGTTGGGAACTCAACAATAGTAATGCCATGAATGTCAAGAGGAGACGGTTAGGCCATTACTTGTTGGAGATAGTCACTGCTGGCAATTGAGTGGCATGAATGTTACTTGCCATTTGGAAGTCCAAACCTGAATGTCATATGTGTAGAACTTTGGTAGCATGGGTAGCATGTGATTCAAGTTAGCAATGCTGCTGCACAGTGCCAGGGACCCGGGTTTGAATTCTGGCTTGCGTCACTGTCTGTGCGGGATCTGCAAGTTCTCCTTGTACCTGCGTGGGTTTCCTCCAGACATTCCAGTTTCCTCTTATAGTCTGAAAGACATGCTGGTTAGGTACATTGGCCATGCTAAATTCTCCCTCAGTGTACCTGAACAGGTAACCCTAGAGTGTGGTGACTAGGAGATTTTCACGGTAACTTCATTGCAGTGTTAATGTAAGCCTACTTGTGACACTAATGAAAAAATAAATAAATAAACTACATTGTGCACTGAGTATTTCATTCCTGTTTGAAAGTTTCTGTTGAATCTGCCTGTCTTGTGCTTTAAAGAAGTGCTTTCCAGATCATAATAGCTCACTGTATTTTGAAAAAGAAAATCTCATTCCCCTATGTTCTTTTGCCAATTATCCTAAATCTCTGCCCTCTGGTTAATTGCATCCTTACCAATAGAATCAGTTACTTTTTATCTACTCTTATCAAATCCCTTCATAATCCCTTCGAACAATTCTATTAAACCGCCCCCAAGGGCAGGATAATGATAAAAGATATTTAATGGAACATGACAGGCAACATGAAGGTAGAGTACCATTAAGCTTCAGACAACTTAGGGCCTGATTTTACCATTGTATTGTGCCCATTTTCAGGTGTGAAAACTTAGTAAAAGTCGGGTGTGAGGCCAATAGTGCAATCCGCGCCCATATCCGCACAAATTCCCACTTTACTAAGGCCCGAAAACGGCCGCGATCGGCACCATGCCCAAAACAAGCACGTCAATTTAAATGCATTTGCATGCATTTAAATTGGCTTAATTAATTGCCCAAACTTACTAGTATTTCCCGCTTCACCATTGCGTTCACCCATCCAGATTCAGCGCAAAACAGACATGCTCGGCAGACGTGCACCCCAGCTTCCGAAGAGGTACGTTCAGAGCTTCCAACGGCCCTCTGACTCAGATCGGTGGTGTGGGGAAGAGGGCACAGGGAAGGAGCAGTGGGGGGGAGGAGGGTCCACTGCCACTCTCTGGGCAGTTAGTGGAGGGGAAGGGGAGTCCACTGTCAATCTGCATGCAATGGGTGAGGGGGAAGTGGGGCACGGTCTTATGGATCAGTCTGGATAGCTGGGGGTGGGTAGGAGGTGATGGGAGGATAAGGCGGGGCGGTTATGTTGTGGAGGGGGGCTAATGTCTGTGGGGGCCATTGCTCCAAGGCCGCTTTATGAGCTTTTTGTGGCCTGGGACCGATGTGACCGGGGTGCATTTTTCAAATTTTTAAAGCATATGCACAATTGGTGGCTCTGATTGGAGCAGCAGCGTTTTGGGCACGATAAGCCCCACCCACAGCCCAATTCAGATTTGCGATTTTTTTTCAGGCTGAGTGCATGTGAACAGATTTACAAGTTGAATTTGAATCATGTCCAGATTCGGCACTTACAATTAAAATGGTCCTTAGAATGCATTACACATTTTTAACCAGAAGTAACCACAAAATAAAAGAAAACGTAATAAATCATTCAGTTAGCCAGTTTGACATTTTAAAAATGTCAAATGTACACTTTATCGTGCCCTGCTAACTCCTCCCGGAGTTTTAATGAGATCTCACAGACCTGAAACGTTAACTTTGTTTTTACTTTCTACAGACACTGCCTGACTTGCTGAGCATTTCCAGCCTCTCCTGTTTTTAATTCAGATTTCCAGCACCTGCGGTATTTTGCTTTTGCCTTGTGCTTGATTCATGGGCAGGATTTCCAACACATCCTGCTGGGAGGCAGCCCACCATTGGCTGGTGGCGGGATTGTCAAGGGGCTTTCCTCCTGAATGCACCCCTCATTACCAGGAAACCCATTGGGGTGGGTACATGGCAGGACCAGAAGATCCCACTGAAATGAACTACTGGAAAGTTCTGGCCCTTGTCTCTGATCCCTCTCTGAGGTCCTTTGCAGAACCTGGACCTCAAAGAATCAGAAACTTCAGAGGAATAATATCTTCTGGGAGGAGTGCATTCATGTCCATCTTGACCTAATATCAGCAGAGAGGTGGCATTCTGCATGGGCTACCCAGGAAATTAGAGGGGTACACACATACTGGGGAATTCCCCCATCCCAACTACCAAAGTGACTGAGGACGGACCATGTATTAACCTTTTGATGGAATTTTCTGGTTTTGGGATGAGCGCAGCCAGAAAATCCCATGCTTGCTCTGCAGATGGTCAATAAATAGTTTTAGACTTGGTTTAACCACTCAAAATTCGCTAACCTAGAGAGATGGCATGGATTCCAAAATAAATGTTCCACCAGCATTGCTGAAGCCTTGGGGAACCATCCCTCAGAGCATTAGAGTTAGTAAAGCTTCTTTTAAGAAAGGCAATGGCTCGATATTTGGGTAAAAGATGAATTCAAAGGCATTAAGCTCGTCATGCTCATTACATTTGGCATCTTGGTTGACAGCGTGGTTTTATAACAGATTCTAATTATGCATCGTCAGAGTGTCATTCATATCAATGCTGGCCTGCACTCTGGTCTTCAGCATTCAATGGGCACTGCTACTGTTGCTTTACCTCATTCAAGTTTAAGCCTCTCTGCAAAGTATATGATTCTCATTGTGAAGCATTGTGTAGGAAACCTGCATCTTTCTTTGAGCATCCTCTAGTCTGCTCAACCATGATCTTCCACCCCCTCCCCATAACCTGCTACCCCCCACATCTTCTTCCTCCCTCCCTTCACCACCCACCGAGCTTTGAATATATCTGCAATAAAAGCAAATTACTGCAGATGTTGGAACCTGAAACAAAAACAGAAAATGCTGGAAAATCTCAGCAAGTCTGTGGAGCAAGGATGAACAGAGTTCTGGTGACCCAGACTTGAAACGTTAGCTATATTGTTTGTCTCTACAGATGCTGTCAGATTTACTGAGATTTTCCAGCATTTTCTGTTTTTATCTGAATATGCCCGTGATACTCAGGGAGAGCGGAATTGAAGGAGGATATTGTCAGCCTGTTGTTTGGGGATGTTATCTCCCCACCCCCAATCCCCAACAGCCATTTCATCATACTCCAGGGAGGGTAGAATATTGGAAGGAAAGTTGAACATTGCAGGTTAAAACCGTTGTGACAGCTGCTGAAGAACATTGTATGAACCAGACAGTAGCACAGTGGCTAACACAGCTCCAGGGACCTGGGTTCAATTCTCAGCTTTCTGTCTGTGTGGAGTATGCTCGTTCTCCCCGTTCTGCATGGGTTTCCTCCAGGTGCTCCGGTTTCCTCCCCGGGACCAAAGGATGTGCTGGTTAAATACAACAGCCAAACTAAATTCTCCGTCAGTATACCTGAACAGGTGCCAGACTGTGGCGACAAGGGGATTTTCACAGTAATGTCATTGCAGTATTAATGTAACTTGTGACACTGATAGATAAACTTTAAATAAACAGCATTACCCTATATCTGAGATCAGAGAGCTGGATGAACATTATTGGACGAGTAACCTTCTCTATTCAGAAATACTGCTGGCTGGCATTCTGGTGTCCTGAAGGCAGCAAACAGGCATTCAATGAGATGCTGGCCATAAGCAAAGCTGCAAATCCACAATCTGTTTTCCGATGGAGAAGTTGAAGTCCTGCTTCATTTCTACTAACAGGGCATTAGTGACCTACTTAGTACAGCTGTCGACTCGGACTGCCGTATGCGACTGATGTCTCTTGAAATGAGCCAGTGGCAAAGATGTTAAGGGCTGCGGTGAGTCTGACTGGCTCTGGCACTCTTGCCTTTTGACCCAGAGATAGCAGCTCTCGTCATAGAAGGACGCAACGGGTCTCCACTGCCTTTCTGGAGAAGGGCAGCCTCCTGATACATTGCACTCTGAATAGATCCAAGAAAATTACTATGTGCCTGTACAGTCTGTTTGCTGGGTATGGCGTCTTATAAGCAGCCCCCTCACCTGCTGTCTTCTCATAGACGCAGCTGCTGCTTAACCTCTTTTGCTAACTGTTCCTCACAAATCAAACTGGCAATGAAAGCACCCATGATAAGCCAATAAAGTTTATTGAGAGTAAGTAAGGTAAAGTACATCGGAAAGATTCGATCTGGAGCTTTGAAACTCACCTGGCAATCCAAAGAGCAGAGTGACACCCTAACACCCATTTACCTGCAGATGTGAGACCCTTCAAATGCCACCCGTGTATCAGATATACCAATCCCACTGTATGTTTCTCATGTGATGGCATGCTGGGAAAGACCGCCGTGATTTTGAGTTGAAATGCAGTTAAGGCCCCAATTACATATTCATAGGGCTCATGTTTTCACGTATGCACAAAGAAAACTGTTTGCTTGATCCAACTATCAAAATTGCCTGGTTAACATGAAGTCAGTGGAAACTTTACAGTAATTATCTGCAGTGATTTTATCCGCCTTTCTCACAAGCTGCAATGAGTTAAAATTGCTCTGAGTGAATGTGATGTGATTTTTGGACATTTGGTGATATATCTTTATCTTTTTGCAGAATCTTCAGCCAGGATTTTCCAGCCATTCACTCCCCGCTGTCATTGCAAGCACTAAACCAAATCTCCATTCACTGCAGCGGGCCCAGAAAGCATCTCTGGTATGAACAGCTGAAAAATTCCACCCCTTATGTCCTCTTCACAACTTAATTTCCATACCAAACTTTGCCTCTTCAGTAAATTTAGCGACAATACTTTCAATCTCATCATCCAAGCTATTAATATAGATTGTAAGTAATTGATGCCCCAGTGCACAAGTGGACAGCAGCCAGGTCAGGCAAAGAGACTTTCAAAGGCATGTGTAGATACTCTCCCAGGTCCCTCTACTCCTGTTTCCCCTTTAAATAGCATCAATTAATTTACACTGCCTCTCCTCATTCTTCCTATCAAAATGAATCACTTCACACTTCAATGTTGCAATTTCATCTGTCATGTGTCTGTCCACTTCAATACTCTGTCTATGCTCTCTGGACATCTGTTACTAGCCTCTCCAATATTTGCTATATTTCTAAAATTTATGTTAGTTGTAAAAATTATATCCTGTACAAGCAAACAAAGATCATTAATATACAACAGAATAAAAGGAGCCTTTATACCATTCTCTGGAGGGTGTCACTACACACTTCCCTCTAGTCTGAAAGATGACTGTTATCTTTGTTATATATCCTTCCCAATTTCAAATCCACACAGCTGCTGCCCATTTAACCTCATGGCCTACAATCTTCCGAAAGGAAAACCTTATGATGTGTGTATCAACAAACCTTCTTTTAAAGTCCACTCAGACAATATCAACCACCCCCTCGATTATTTCATCAAAGAATTGAATCAAGCTAGTCAAAAGCAATTTGGTCTTAACAAATCCATGTGGACATTTATTATTTAACTCATTTTCTTCCAAGTGGCAATTCATTTTTTCCCATTTATTCTTGCTAAATGTTCCCCACCACAGATGTTATGCTCTTGTGGTTGTCAAGTTGCTCCATTTCTTCTGTTTGATAGATGTCTGACATTTGCAATGTTTCAGCTCTCTGGCATGACTCAGAAAGCAACTGAAAGAGCCTATTACATCCTTACTTTTTTTAAAGTTTATTTATTAGTGTCACAAGTAGACTTCCATTAACACTGCAATGAAATTACTGTAAAAATCCCCGAGTCACCACACTCCGATGCCTGCTTGGGTACACTGAGGGAGATTTTAGCATGGCCAATGTACCTAACCAGCATGTCTTTCTCTCTGTGGGGGGAAACCGGAGTACCTGAAGGAAGACCACACAGACATAGAATATAGAACATTACAGCGCAGAACATGCCCTTCGGCCTTCGATGTTGCGCCGACCAATTATGAAAAAAGCAATGACCCTCCAAACTAAACCATTCCCTTCTCTTCCATAAACTTATCAACTAACCTTTAAACGCCACCAAACTTGGCGCATCTACAACTGCCGCAGGCAGGGCATTCCGCTCCCTAACCACCCTCTGGGTAAAGAACCTACCTCTGATATCCGTCCTATAACTATCACCCCTTAATTTAAAGCTGTGTCCTCTCGTGCTAGCTTTCTCCATCCTCGGAAAAAGGCTACCACTGTCCACCCTATCTAAACCTCTAATCATCTTATATGTTTCGATTAGGTCCCCTCTTAGCCGCCTCCTTTCTAACAAAAACAACCTCAAATCCCTCAGCCTCTCTTCATAAGATCTGCCCTCCATACCAGGCAACATCCTGGTAAACCTCTTCTGTACCCTCTCCAATGCCTCCACATCTTTCTCATAATGTGGGGACCAGAACTGTACACAATACTCCAAGTGCGGCCGCACTAGAGTTTTGTACAGTTGCAACATGACATTGCGGCTTCGAAATTCAATCCCCCTACCAATAAAAGCTAAGATTCCGTATGCCTTCTTAACAATCTTATCGACTTGATTGCCAATTTTCAGGGATCTATGCACATATACACCAAGATCCCTCTGTTCTTCAACACTATTAAGAGTCCTACCATTAGCCCTATACTCTACACATTTGTTATTCTGCCAAAGTGAATTACCTCACACTTTTCCACATTAAACTCCATTTGCCACCTCTCGGCCCAGCTCTGCAACTTGTCCAAGTCTCTCTGCCAACTATAACACCCCTCTTCACTATCTACCACTCCACCGACTTTAGTGTCATCTGCAAATTTACTAATCCATCCTTCAATACCCTCATCCAGATCATTTATAAAAAATTACAAACAGCAGGGGCCCCAAAACAGACCCCTGAGGTACACCACTTGTCACCGAACTCCAAGATGAATATCTCCCATCAACCACCACCCTTTGTCTTCTATCTGCTAGCCAATTCCTAACCCAATTAGCTAAATCACCCTCTATCCCATGCATCTGCGTTTTCTGCAGAAGTCTTCCATGGGCCACCTTATCAAACGCCTTACTAAAGTCCATATATACCACATCAACCGCCTTACCCCCATCCACCTCTTTGGTCACTTTTTCAAAAAAACTCAATGAGGTTAGTAAGGCACGACCTACCCTTCACAAAACCATGCTGACTATCCCCAATCAATTCATTTCTCTCTAAATAACTATAAATCCTATCCCTAATAATTCTCTCCAATACTTTGCCACAACAGAAGTAAGACTCACTGGCCTATAATTCCCTGGAAAGTCTCTCTTCCCCTTCTTGAACAATGGGACCACATTCGCTATCCTCCAGTCTTCCGGAACTATACCCGTAACCAACGACGACCTGAAGATCAGAGCCAGCGGCTCTGCAATCGCCTCTCTTGCCTCCCAGAGAATCCTAGGGTAAATCCCGTCCGGCCCAGGGGACTTATCTAACTTCAAACCCTCAAGAATATCTAGCACATCCTCCCTATCTACTTCAATACTTTCCAGTTTGCAACCTGTACCTCAGTGTTCTCCACAACTACATTTGCATCTCCCTGCGTGAATACCGAAGAGAAATATTTATTCAGTGCCTCTCCAATCTCTTCAGGCTCCACGCACAACTTCCCACTGCTGTCTATGACTGGCCCTAATCTTGCCCTAACCAATCTTCTATTCTAAACATATCTAAAGAAAGCTTTAGGATTCTCCTTGATCCTATCAGCCAAAGTCTTCTCGTGTCCCCTCTTAGCTCTCCTCAATTCACTCTTTAGCTCCCTCCTGGCTAATCTATAGCTAGAACTCAGTAAGAATTTAGCAACACCAATTTTTAATCCAACCGATTTATTTGATAGTAAAAAAGCGAGCTTTCGACACTGTGTCTTCCTCAGGCAAAAGCAGTGTTCATGCATTTACACTGCATTTGCCTGAGGAAGACACAGTGTCGAAAGCTCGCTTTTTTACTATCAAATAAATCGGTTGGATTAAAAATTGGTGTTGCTAAATTCTTACTGAGTTCTTACCACCCCAATCCAACGCCGGCATCTTTACATCATAATCTATAGCTATCCATTGCACTAACCGAGCCTTCAAGCCTCATCCTGACATAAGCCTCCTTTTTCCTTTTAACCAGCGAAT
The DNA here is from genome assembly GCA_024679065.1 of Sphyrna mokarran. Lineage (NCBI taxonomy): Eukaryota > Metazoa > Chordata > Chondrichthyes > Carcharhiniformes > Carcharhinidae > Sphyrna > Sphyrna mokarran. The sequence continues at coordinate 40,951,761 of JAGIQG010000005.1, forward strand.
TAACTTTTTTCGTACACCAACGACATGGGGAGAACAGGCAAACTCTGCATAGATGGTGACCCAAGCTAGGAGTCAAACCAAGATCCTTGGCGCTGTGAGGCAGCAGTGCTAACTACTATGCCACCATGTTGCCACTACTGTTCTCAATAACTTTAGATGAAACCTTTCAGACCGGGTAACTTTTCTACTTTGAGTCTCTCAACCCTTTAAGTATTTCCTATTCATCCATTTTGTCCTGTACAATTTATCTATTATCACATCATCGGTATTGACAGAATGTTTTCCTCTTATGAAGGCAGATTTTGAATTACAACAATGCCCGTTGCCTCCATTGGAGTCAAATTGCTTTATGTGTATAGTCAGCCTGTATCTGTGGAAATCAAGCTTGAGAGGCTAATCCTAGTACTCTCTCTTTCAGACTATAGTCATTATGGGGAAATATGCATAATTATTGCACTGGTGAACATTAACCAGCCTTCTGGATGTAAGTGCGGCAGACAGGGAGGTCTTAGGCTTGCCTCTCGAAGGATTTAGCAGTGAAAATGTTGAGGATATAGAGATATACAGTGAGTTATACAAGGCAGAATATACTCTTCAGCCCCTCGCGTTTGCACCAGACAATAACTACCACTAACCATTTTTTCCATTTGTCCCATATCCTTGAACAATATGATATTTTAAGTGCTTGACCAAATAATTTTTACAGGTTGTAAAGTTTCCAACCTTCTCTGCCTTCCCAGGTACTGCATTCCTACCACTCCCAAGTGAAAAAGATTTTTCTCAAATTCCCTCTGAATCTCCTGCCTTTTATCCTAAAACTATGCCCTCCCATGATTGATCCTCAACTAAAGAGAGCAGCTGTTCTTTGCTCACCCTGCCCATATTCTTCATAATGATATACACCTCAACCAGATCCTCGCTTAACCTTCGCTGCTGTGGAGAAAACAATGCTGATAGCTCAAATGCTCCATCCCAGGCAACATCTTGGTGAATCTCCTCAGCATCCCCTCTACTCCTATCACATCCTTCCTATAGTGAGGTGCCAAGGACTGCACAGTACTCTGTGACCTAACCAACACTCTATACAACTCTAACATTACTCCCTTGCACTTTATATTCTGTACAACGACTGAGGAAAGAAAGTGTCCCATATGCCTTTTTAACTATCCTATTTACATACTTTTCCAAATTCAGAGATCTGTGAATAATTACTCCAAGATCGCTTTGTTCCTCTGAGCTTTCCAGTGTCCTGCCATTCATTAAAAATTCCCTAATTTTATTTCTTCTTCCAAAGTGCATCACCTTGCATTCATTAGGGTTTAATACCATCTGTCACAGCTGTACCCATCTGACCAACCCATTTATATCTTCATCTAATCTATAGCCATTTTCTTCATCATTAACCATCCTACCAATTTTAGTGTCATCTGCAAACTTGATTAATATTCCCCTCACAAGTATATCATTCCCCTTTCAAGTATATCATTTATGTATATAACAAACAATAAGGTGTCAGTACTGATCGTCGTGGTACACTGCTGGGCACTGGCTTCCAGTAATTTGACCAGCCTTCTACCGCTATCTTTTGTATCTATTATTAAGACAGTCTCTCATCCATCTCATCAAGTTTCCCTGAATTCCATGTATCTTTTCAATCAGTCTCTCATGTGGAGCCTTGTCAAAAGCTTTGCTAAACTACATCAACCAACTTCCCTCATCCACACACTTGATCACATTTTCAAAATGTTCTAACAATTTTGTTAGGCATGACCTCCCTCTGACAAAGCCATGTTGACTATTCCTAATCAATCGAGGTCTTTCTAAATCAACATTAATTCTCTCCTTCCAAATTTTTTCCAATAGTTTCACTAACATTGGTATGTGACTCGCTGGTCTGTAATTCTCTACCACCCTTTTTGAAAAATGGAACCATATTAGCCACCCTCCGGTAGTGGTCACTTTCACAGTTACTTAGAATACTTGGTCACCAGTTTGATCAGAGAGCAGGTCTTCTTGTTGGAAGCTGCAGCATTTTCACCTGACAATATCATCCTGCTAATGCTCTGCTCTTCTAAGAGGTCAAGGAAGCTCTATGTATAAACTCCTTCTCTGACCTCAATCCTCTTCTTGTGCATGTCTCTCCACTGCATCTCGCTCCAGTGCACCTGCCTCCAGTACACCTATCTCTGATGCCCTGGATGATAATCGCCTTCATAGTCTTGTGCTGTCAAACATATTGTTGATACTGCCTGTGTCGCTTGAGGGCATCAACTGCTTAGTTTCTAATTATCATATTGAACAAATACTCCAGACTATAAATTGGTTCAATTTAGAATTCTTTGGCAATATTTGAACACCCAAAATATGCAAATACTCAATATATCTTCCTTCTTAAAGATCATTTGTTTAGCTCAGTATTCTACTGAACATTTATCTATGACGGGCTGAAAGACATGCTGCTTTGGCCATGCTAAATTCTCTCTCAGCGTGTCTGAATAGGCATTGGAGTATGATAACTGGTGGGTTTTCATAGTGGCTTCATTCCATTGTTAATGTAAGCTTATTCGCGACTCTAATAAATAAGCTTGAAACTTATAACAGGCCACAAGACTCGCAACTTGGACTTAAATACAACACGTGCATGCTGAACTGTCCATGTTTGTTCTGTTGTACTGTAGTTTCCTCTGAGTTCTGAACTCAGGGTCTTTCTTCACAATGGTTTGTCCTGGGTTGTCGTTGCTAATACATTGAGTTTTTCATCTTTACATTATTTCTGCCATTCTTCAAAAATGCTGATGATGCTTGTCCGTCCAACACCCTTTTGTTGTTGAGATTATCTGTCCAAGAGTCATGAAAACAGGACACATCTATTCAATTATTCTCTTAATCTTTGTAATTATAAAGGCCAAGCAGCCCTTATTCCAAGGGCCTGCTCAGTCAGCCATATGGATTTACTTCTTGTTTTCTCCTTGCTTTTTATAGTTCTGATGTTTGGGAGGTTGGCTATTTTCCCATCATGCTTTGAAGAAGTCTTGCTGTTAGCTATGCAGCTACAATATCCAAGTCATCACCCATCCTAAGCTGGTCAATTTTAAATGATCTTATTAACATCCTCATCTTCTACGAATCAACTGTAACCAGGGCCAGGCTGTGATGTTGAAAGGAGGCTATTGATGAAGGGTGCTCCCAAGCTCTGCCTTCCTGTCTAAGGCTTCAGCAGAGTTACTTCCCAGCCTTCCTCTGTGCTGCTGAACTCCTCCTACCAGCCTGAAATTTGAGCCTCAGTTGAGGCAAGGATGGATGGTTGGTCTAGGCTTTATTCGTCCCAATATAAAATAGGGGAGAGGTTTCACTGGGAAGGTCATCTAGGATATTTCCCGTCACACCTTTCCACTACCTGAAAACCTGTTAGGAGGAAAATCGTGGCATAATGGTTAGTACTGCTGCCTCACTACGCTAGGGATCTGGGTTTGATACACTGCTTGGGTCACTGTCTGTGCAGATGTTGCGCATTCTCCCCATGTCTGCATGTGTTTTCTCCAGATGCTCCAGTTTCCTCTCACAATCCGAAAAATGTGCTAGTTAGTTGCATTGACTTATGCTAAACTCTCCCTCAGTATGCTTGAACAGGCTGTTAGGGGATTTTCACAGTAACCTCATTGCAATGTTAATGTAAGCTGACTTGTGGCACTACTAACTAAATAATGTAAAATGTTATCCCTGAATCACACTGCTCATTTCTTCTCTTATCTCAGCCAGGTCTCTTTTGCTGCCATAACATACCATAATTCCACATGCCACTTGTGCTTTCAACTGCCCAGTCTGATTCCTTCTACTTCTAAATGACTCTGTTTTAATGCCATTCACCTCTCTCAGTGCATTAACATGATGGCTGCAGGAAATAGCCCGAATGGGCTCTTAACAGTGATTTCTTTTTGAAAGTTTCTTTTTCCCCCTTTGTTTCAGGTACTGATCAACCTGCTACGTATTTCCTGCATGTTTCAGTGTCATTAATTTTAGGCATTTTCTTCCCCAAGGAACAGTGAATGGTGATTGAATATTCAAGATTGCATTTGATTTTTGATCTATTTTGGAGTCAAGAGTTACGTGGACAGGCATGGAAAGTAGAGTCAAGATCTTAGTCAGATCAGTCATGATCTTATTGAATGGCGGACTATGTTCGATTGGCCAAATGGCCTAATCTTATTTTTTAAGATTTATTTTTTAAGATTTTCTCATGATTTTGCCCTATTGTGAATTTAGCTACCTTCCCATTTCAGTGTTTATCTATAATACGAGGAAGGGTGGTATGATGCTAAGGCCATGGAAGATTTTTGTACTAATTTCCTTTTTGCTTTTTTTTAAGTCAGAAACAAATTTAACCACCTTATTGAATTAGCTATAAAAAACACAATCGGCGAAGGGCAATCATTGTGAGGAAATAATTCATTTGGAGGGTGATATTCATTTTCAGCAAATTGACGAAGCGCAGTGACAGCTATAAATAATTCCATCTCCCTAATTGTTCCTATAATAGCGTTATAGCTTCAACCTGCCACTAACTATACTCTCAGATCCCTTAATATATCGTTCTTCAATATAAACAGAGGTCCCTCTACCATAGTGGATATTGCATGATTGCTTTCTTTCCCCTGTTGTCTGATTTTGATCAATAAGTTGATATATACCTGCTGACTGCACAATCAATAAAGGTAAACCATTCCTGTTTTGGATTATTTTCATTACTCTGAATCACACTCCTTGGTTAATTTGATAGCAAATCTTCTAATGTAAGTGTTTCCTTGCCTAAAAAAAGTCTAACTTATTGCCCAGAAATAAAATGTTTCTTTTCTTTCTCTAGCAGGGGAAATGGCACACAGATGCAGCCAAACATATTTTTTGATGCTTTTTCTGTTTGAAATTCTCACATGCCAAGTACCACCCAGAAGGCCAATGCCACACAGTGGCACGTAGCATTTATAGACTGTAGATGTGACATTGATTGTCCAGAAAGCCAAAGTTGATCCTAAAGTGTGCTGCTGCCTGGATACATCTTTGAGCATGTGCTGAAATGCAAAATATGGTTTGGTTTTGTTTGCTTACATAAAGTGAACAACACAGAAACAGGTCAGTGCTCCACATGAGCCTCTCCTCATCCAACTTGATAGAACATAGAACATAGAACATTACAGCACAGAACAGGCCCTTCGGCCTTCGATGTTGTGCCGACCAAAATAAAAAGCAATGCCCCTCCAAACTAAACCATACCCTTTCTCTTCCATATACTCATCAATTAACCTCTTAAACGCCACCAAACTTGGCGCATCTACAACAGCTGCAGGCAGGGCATTCCACTCCCTAATCACTCTTTGAGTAAAGAACCTACCTCTGATATCCGTCCTAAAACTCATACCCCTTAATTTAAAGCTGTGTCCCCTCGTGCTAGCTTTCTCCATCCT